>CABFVZ010001146.1:54906-79732 GCA_902151445.1 Timema monikensis | reverse complement strand
ACTATCTTCTGTTGAGGCCTGGTGGTAATCTTGATTTGGTGATCCATTGGTGGGCCAGTTCCCACTGTCTAAGTTGAGAACTGTTGCACTGTTTGGGAAATGCTCTTAATATTTTGGTGGTGTAGCAGGTTTGAAAGTCCTGGTTGTGGGTACTAGCATGGATGGGTACAGGCTTGTCCGGATCTTTGTGGTTTGTGTCAAAGCGATGATTGTTCATTCGCTGTCTGAGAGAACCTGTAGTGAGGCCTATATATTCTGCATCACATGATTTGCACTGTAGTTGATATATCAAGTTATTGGTTTTGCAATTGTAATACCCAGGGATTTTGTATTCCAATTTGGTTACTTTGCTGTTGAAGGATGTAGCTGGTAGGTGTATTCCACATGTGCTGCAACGGGTGCTACCGCAGGGGTGTGAACCTTTGGTAGTAGGTTTTTCTTCTCGGATTCTCTTGGGGTCAGGAAGTTTGGGATGGACTAGAATATTGTGGAGATTGGGTGGCCGTTTGAAAGTAACTCTTGGGGGTGAACTAAGAAGGTTTTGGGTCTGTGTAGAACTGGTTAGGAATTTGTAACCACATTTAAGGATGGTGTTGATACGTTGTAGACCAGGATGGTATTGGGTTGTGAGAGGGATGTCCTCAACTTTTTTTGGAGGGTCGTGGTCATCCCTGGAGAGTGCTCTGGAGATTTGGTTGTCTATTAGAGGCTTGGGGTTCCAAAAAAACCAAGGTACTTCTACACACTTTTACTAATCAAATGCTAAGAGTGATTAAACGAAAACAAACACATAGCTAAAGCATTTATAGACACGTCAAAAGCGTTTGATATGTTAGACAAAGATATTTTACTAGGATCACTTTATAAAATTGGTATCAGATGTAATATGTATGATTGGTTTAAAGATTATTTGACAAACAGGAAAATAATATTTAAAATAAATAATATAGAAAATGAAGAATTGGGTATAAATATTGTAGTACCACAAGGCTCTATTCTTGGGCCAATACTATACTTAATCTAGACAAGAACAATGTCAAACCGTATGCAGAACTTTGGTATATTTATGTATGCTTACTACACAATGTTGTATGTGGCACACAAAAATTAAGATAGAGCTAAACAAAGGTTGCAGGAAGACTTTAATAGGATACAAAACTGGACTCACGATAAAAAAAATCAATATTAAAAAAACACAAACAACGCATATCAGACTACCGCATGTTATAAAGTCTAAATTAGCTATAAAAGGTCATTGTTTGATTGTTTACATAATATAAAACCGTGTAATTATTTAACATTCACTCAAATTGAGACATATAACTATCTTGAGCTAATGATTGATTCTCATATGAAATGGAATACTCACATAGACATAATGAGTAGGAAACTAAGAGCGGAAATGGTTAATATATGTATACTAAAACAATGTGTTACATTTGATATTCTAAAAATAGTGTATCACGTGCTAATATAATCACATCTAGGCTGTGGTATTACTTCCTTGGGAAAGACAAGTGATCTATATTTAAATCAATTAAGAAATATTCAAATTAAAGTTCTTAAAATAATGAGTGAAAACAACAATAGTACCAAGGTCATGAATAAAAAGTGGAAACCATTGACAGTAAAAAACATATATAACTATAAAATAACAATTCAGTACTACTACTCAGAAACATATAAAGTAAGATAGACTCATAGTCACAACACCAGAAAACGATAGTACAAAATACCTTTACATATAAATAAATACGGAAAACACATGAAAATAATAATACCAACACTTTTTAACATGATAAAGATACCCTTTTGGGAATGGATAAAATATCAAATGTAAAAAAGAGAAATTAAAAAATGGCTAATTGGCTCACAGACTTAATGAGGAATTTATCTATTCTCATTGATCGGGCGGGATTGACCATTGACCATTTTCAAACAAAATTAACCAATAAAAATAATTTCAATAAAAAATGTAATAAAATTAACTATTTTATTAATCTTATTCTTTGATATTCAAAATTGCTATTAGTGAACACTTCTAGATATTTTATTATGTTTTTTATTTTTAGCATCGCGTCTTATTCTGTCCGGTTTTACGCCCATGTGCTTATTACTCTAGTGTGTTAGAAATGAGGAAGATTGAATTTAATGGTGTGCCTGCATTTGCGTGGATAGTGAGAAACCACCCTTAGTACACCCAGCCAAGATAAAATTAAATATCCCTGTCATCGGCAATCTAGTCTATGCCTTAAACCATGTAGCCACCGAAGCTGGTTTTAATATCATAACTTTAACAAGTCTTATCATATTAATTTAGAAATCCAAATATTTTAAATCTTAAGATTATTCTAAAGAGTAATTTTTAATTTCCTGTTCCAGTCCCGAATCCCAATATTTTGACTCATTTCCTGTCTTGTTCCCGTCCCGAAATTAAAGTCATTCCTGTCCATCCCTAAATATGACAAATAAGCTATAAAATAGACTCAAGACTCGTTTTCAAATATTAAATGAAATATAAAATGTAATAAATATAAGGAACTAAATTAAGTATTAGAATTATGTTAATTGTAAGAGACTTAAAGGAATGAAGTGTGTTTATTATTATTATATTTACACTATTACATATATGTATGACATTTATGGTGAGGAACCAGTTGACAAGCACATTGTGTTTAGCTGGGCCGTGTTTAATGATTAAAGATATGTACTCCTGATACCGCCAACACCCCTACCACCCCCACTTTATATAAATAATCACCACTCAGAGGTTGCAGCAAATATTTTACAATCTTTGTGGAGTCCTGCATATATATATATATTTTTTTTTTTTTACAGATAATAAAATAGAAGATAATTAATTTATTTTGAACTAGAAATAATCCTCACCTTGCTAGAGGGCCGCACAATAACTTCACCTTGGTCCATTTGTGCCATGATCTTCTCTGCTTCTTGATAAGAGATGTTGTGGAAAGATGGATGCACAATAACACGCTTTATGTAAGTTTGCCGCTGTTTCAATTTCTTACCGTCTTCTTCGACTTTCTTGTCTCTCTCCTCTGCCTCTGTGTCATAGTAGGGATCTTTCGGAGGTCTGTGAAATTGTGTTGTTTATTAATTATGTCAAATCAATGATTAGAAAAAACCACAAATATTCTATTAGCAGACTCAGACTAGTTATGAAAATGGCCCACTGTTCAAGTTGTCATTCTTTAAAATCTAAATTCTATCTTCTTCCTAATACTTCTTCACTTTGTTGTAATATTATAAATATATTAGTGATGGGCCCTCAAATCCTTAAGGATATTCGATATTCAAAGATTCAAGAATAAAATCCTTAAGATTTTTTTTTTCCAAGTGAAATTTGTTTTAAAGCTCTAATAATACTTATTGGTGGTTCAGAACCAATTATAATTATAGGATGAGCTTAACAACCTAGCCCCAGAACAGTAATTTAACACTTAAATGAATACACAAATGTTATATTTCACCCAAACTAGCCTCAATATTAACAGGTTGAGGGAATGACACAACACAATTTTAACAGGTGAAACAGTGTGTTCATCAACACACCCATTTTTTGCACTAATGGTCATAACATCTAGGATGTAGGACTAGCAATGAAAGAGTTGAGGTTCAAATCTTGCTCGGGTGTCCTGGTGGCCGTTATCCCATTCCTTCTTCACACTAATGTGAAAACATATGCCACAAATATCCTTCCTTATTCCTAAATCTTAAATTAGCTGTTAAATCACTCCACTCTATGGCGTGAGATCGTAATCCAGCTATACCAACCGTGTGGCCGCTGAAGTTAGCAATGTTAGTGCCAAAACTTGCAGGTAGAGGATTCATGGGATAAGCACAACAAACCCTCTGGCCGTCAATGTCAATTTTCTATACTGGAGCTGCTGTTTATTTGTTCATTTAACTCATTTGTCCTCGTGATACTGAGTTTGAACCCTTTCCTGAAAATGTTGGTTTGGACTACTAGCAAATGTCATAATAGTCATAAAAAAAATTAATATTTAAAGTTTAAAAAAAAGTTGAATCTGGAATTTGAATTTTTTTTTAAATGCTTGAATATCCTTAAGGATTGGAGAGGAATATTCCTAAAAAATCTGTATTAAATCTATCCAACTAGATTCTCGGATATTATCTACACATGGACAGGTCTATATCTAAATAAAATACAATTAAAAAATAATCAAGTTTTGTCCTAGCCCAACTTTCCAGGAGGGTGAAATATGCAGTGAAAAGTGGGTGTGCGAAGCTTCGACTTCAACCTGAATATAAAATTTCGGATTCAACAATAACATAACTTAGCCAAAAAAGGTATTCAAAGTTAAAACACACATTTTATTTTCAACTTTTTGTTTTTTCCATCACAGATTAGTGTTCTCATGGAAAAAGAATCTAATAGTTAAATTACGTTTTGTGATAATAGCTTGATTTATAATTTTAGGACAAAATATGTTAATTGTGTCTAAAATATAGCATTTTGTAAATTATATTTAATATCTAAATTTATGTAATGTATATCTGTATCCAGAATTAAATATTTTTTCAAATACCTGAACTTTGATTCTCTTCGGCAATGTATCATTATTCTATTCCAATTCAAAAAGTGGAATTCGCACACACAATATGAATAAAAAGGAAAATTTTTAATTGACAGATCTCACAGTGACATTACTGTGAACTAGCTTTTAATTTTTTTCTATACATAGCAGTATACTACTTATGTACGAGTTAATTTTGTTGCTATTTTAAGTTATTTTAATTACGGTATATCAGCGTCTCTAGCCATATTGTGTTTTGTTTGTTTTTAGCACCACGTCTTACTATCCGTTCGGGTTATACACCTATGTACTAATTATGCTAATGGCTTAGGGATTAGGAAAGTTTAATTGAGAGAAAGTGCACCTCCATTTACATGGATCACCCTCATTGCACCCGACCGGGATCGAACCTCGATCTCCCCATCTTTGGCAGTCTAGTCCAACATGAGAGTAGTGCGTTAGACCATGTGGCCACCAAGCGGGTTCTAGCCATATTATATTTAGTTTGTCCCTATCCTCATTTTCTGAATCACTTTTATGTGTAAATTGAAAATACATATATATATATATATATATATTTTTAACCTCCACTCATGGTTTTTATCTGCCAAATCAGAGCTCTTCGAGATGCATTCAACTGAGAAACGTTCCACATCTATCTTGATAATGCGGCAGTATATCGATTGCCCATGATGCACCCTTTCCTCAGGATTGTTAACACGCTTGTCTGACAAGTTCTTGATGTGGATGTAACCAGAGATACCGTTGTCCAATCTCAAACGCACACCAGTTGCCTGACCAGGACAACCGCCTGCATCAAAGTGGTTCCATACCTGCCAACATTTTATATCATTAAGCGAGTGAATCAGAAGTACAACCATTTCCCAATAAATCCTTGTTAGTTGACAAATGTTAGACATTGGTTTAAATTTTTGGTTAACTTGTCAGTTTTATTAGATCCAGTGTAATATTTAATAGGTTATTTTTTCTTATGTAAAAAAAATATGTTTGAAGAAGAAGAGGAAGTTAACAGAATATTTATTTCATGGCTAATGTAACATGAAAAAAATTTCATATGAACAAAAAAACTGAAAAGTAAGCAAAACTATTTTATGTATTACATCAATTTATTATGTAAGATAGTCATTATTTGCCTAATGATTAGACATGCAAAATTCAAATAGACAATAACACAAATTTTTGCTATACAAATTCTGTTTTCACATGGATAGCATGAATTTAAATTGTTTTTTTAAATACACAGTTTCTTTGTAATTTGGCAAATGCCACGTCAAGCAATATAATTTTCAATGTGACAATAGCACTATTCCAGAGCTGTCGTCTATATAAATATAGTATCCATTTTTTGCAGATATTAAAGGTATACAACAAATCACAAGATATGAATATTTTCATGGATATTTAGGTTTTTTAAGGTTAAAATAAAAAATTTCTATTTTTAATTTTAGACATTGCAATAATTAAATTTCAATAGATCAATTCTCTGTTTTAAGCCTTGAAAAAATGTTACGTTAGATTCAACCTTCTTCTATGATGACATGTATTATTTTGTTTGGTCTAAACGTAAATTGATATAATTATTTTGATATTGCTATATGAAAAACTCGAAGATAATGTGTTTGACATTACTAAGCATGAAATGTTTTGTGCGTTTTGTTTGAATTTTTCTCCAAACATGTTAATGAATTAATAGTTAAATACACTATATGAAAGAAAAATGTAGACAGTTTTATCCTAGTTCTGTAATGTTAATGTATCATGAGACTGCAGGTATTTCTACATGAAACAGATCAAATAAAAAATAAAATAAAGAGAAGTGTGTTTAAAATTTCAGCAAGAACAGACCGCGAGGCATAGGTAATCACTTTGTTGAATACGGCCAAGAAGGAGGGGGGTTTGTCATATGAATTGGCAAAAGACATGTGAAGAGGTAGTTTGATTATTAAGTGCAAAAGTTGAATCAAGATTTCTTGTGATGTACAACAATGTTCTGACCAGCAAAAGAACAAACATTAAGGAAAATAATCCAGCCACAATGGCAATATTTTCATTTAAGAGTTAGTATAGTTAACAATGTAAGAAAAGGTTATTTTACATATAACTTGGAATGGAGACATAAATAATTAATACAGTACTCATTTTGGAACATGTCCAGAATACAACAGCACCTCTTTGATTAATAATGGAGCCATTTATTTACTCTATGAGAATAAGATTAAATATCACTGCTCACTATATGCTAATAAACTAATTTTGGCGTATCAATTGTTGTGTACCCAGAAGCGTACTACCGATATCTGGACTTAGGCTTTAATATTTTTAAAATAAATACTCATTCAACTTGTATTTATGTAAATAATATCACTTTCAGCATAAATTATCATCACTTTTAGAGAAAAATAACATCACCTTTTGCATGTGTCTATCAATGACTTGGAAAAATATGAAAACATTATCTTTACAGATTGGCTTCCTTCTTTAATAAGTGTGTTAAATTAATTGATTATTTTTTAAATGATAACCTTTTCATAAAATGAACAAATAGAAAATTCTATGTCTATACCATAGGCTATATATCTAGTTTGTTATTGTCTACACATACCTCAGAAAGTTCAGGAAAATCATTCTTGAGACAAAATGGACATTGCCAGAGCCCTGTCTCATCATTACGAACAGGATTAGCTTGATCCAACTGTTCTCCTTGAGGCTTCCTGTGGGTTATACCTATCCACAAAAATAAAATGCTCAAGTAAGTGCATTGTAGGTGAAATAAAGATAAATGTTTAAACTGATTCAAGTGCATCAGGATTAATGTTTGAGTTTGACCAAATATTAAAGACATGTTAAAGTTGATTAAACCAAATAGAAAATAATTATTTAATCCTTCATTAGGATAGGGCCTAATTGTAGTATCAAGTGAATTCATTTAAAAGAAAATCTAAACTAGGGATGGGCCCTTGAATCCTTTGAATCTTGGATAATGAAGATTCGAGGAATCGAGAAAATTTCAGATTTGAGACTCAAATCTTTAAAAAGTTTTATCTTCTTCAATTTTTCAAGTGAAATTATTTCTAGAGCCCTAATACTCCTTATTGGTGATTTAGAACCAATCATAATAATAGGATGAACTTAACAGCCAAGCCCCAGACCAGTAATTTAACTTAACTGAATGTGTGAACATTATAATGAATGGATTTTATCATTGGGTCATCCTAACCTGAGAGCAGAAGTAAACAAACATGCCCGTATCACTACGAAGAACATACATGATTGGTGGAACACAAGTACAATATTTTAAATAGGTATTACCATGTATAATCAGTATCATATCAAAGTAGGTCACTACAGATTTTTGTATTTTTTAATACTTCTAAATTTCCTGTCTTATGTTTAACAAAATTCCAGTCATAATCAGTAAACGTCAGTAATAGACGGGAAGCACTCAACACTCCCAACAACCATCACTTAACACTGCCGAGATGACCTATTTACTGATCGTTATTGACTTGAAATTAATGAGTTTGTTGGTATTTGAATAGTGCTTACAAAGTTTAAAGTATGATTTCTAATTAAAATGAAGGGATGGTTTTAACTATAATCATTTTCTAATGTTATTTTAAAACAAGTTTAATACAAAACAAAGGTAGGACTATTTAGTGAAAGGATACCATTGAGGTCCGTTCACTAGCAAATCAGAGTATAGACTTCCAAGTGGCTTTGTTTACATTAGATCTCAGATTAGGGTGAATAAGTAATAAAACAAATGTAAACAATGAGTTACTATTTGTATTTTCTATTATTATTTATTATATATTTTAAGTTGGGTCTTATGGTCATACTTTTTTCCAAGAATTGAATTCGGATTCGACCCAACTCTAATTCAAACAGATCCTTAACATACACGTTATTAATGTAAACTATTATATAATAAAGACATATTTTGTTGGGAATTAATTTGAAAACTTGGAATTTCCCAAATAAACCTTCATTGTTTTATTTTATGGACTTAGACTATACATATGAGTGATTACTTTGAAATTGTACAAGAAATACTCTACCTATAACAGTACCAAGCACCATTTTGCCAATGAAGAAGGTTTCTGGGGTTTCTTTGGTCAACATGTCAAACATTTCTTCTGGGTTAGGTGATGTGAAAGGACTTCGTAGATCCTTGTATCTGTGATTTAGTTCTGCACGAATATCATACAATGTGATACTCTTGTTCCCAAAACCCTGTCCAAAAAGAAATGTTTAGTACTAAACGCTACACAATATTGTTAAAAAAAGCACAAAAATAATCTAGTTAAATATACCTGTCGTTCCAACTCCTCAGCGAAAGCATCTAAGTCTAGATCTTTAAGCCTTTCTGGCGATTCCAAAATTTCTTCTAATGCTCCAGCTGGGTTTGCATCTTCATCATCGTATTCCAATGCATCCACTGCCATCTTGCGCGCCCATTCATAAGTTTCTGGATGAACACGAGAGCCATCCAGAACCTCCACATATGCCTCCGTACTAAACCAAAAGTTTAACCAATAAAATCTAAATTAGACTGTTTTAAGATTTATGAAAACCATGTGGATCCGTGGTAAAGTAATGTAATTGTAAGGTAAGTAACAGGGAAGGAAGCCAGCCTAAAGGATAGTTAAGTTAGGCCTTGAAAAGAAACAACATTATCTTTTTATTTCTTCACTCTTCACATGCCCATCTAGTGAACACTTTCACAGTTAGGCCTTTTGCGCATGGAGTTACTCAACTGTGATTGAAGTCACCAACTGGTCAGTAAATAGTTGTTACTTATGTTTCACACACGATGATACACAAAAGTGGTAGAATTTCAATTAATTTTGTACTATCTAACTAGCAGCAACTTTTGCAGGTATCTAGAATACTTTAAATTATTAATATAATGTATATAATTGGAAGAAGGTAGAGGAAAAGTGAATAGAAACATATTAAAAGGAGCAAACCCACCTTTACTGTACCTTATTAAAATATAATACAATTACCTCATAAGGCGAAGAGAGTTTTTCCTTATGAATATATAATAATAATCATCAACTTTTCAACAAGGTATAGGGAATGCAAAAAAAACTGATATAAAATGTGCAGTGTTGAACAGTATGAGAAAAGAAAGCTACCTTGAATAGTATATTAAATGTTCAATAATTGTTCATCCATGATGAATGAGTTTGTGAACAAGTATCCCGGTTACTAACAGTTGAGTTTTCAGTGACTAATCATGGACACACTGTAAACCAGTTGGTGAATAGTAGCCAGAGGACCGCCATTGAAATACATTAGCAGTGATGCTCAAGCTACTGGTTGGTAATTTAGATTTGTGTCCCTTTTGAGTCTTATTTGAGTAGCTCCATGGACAAAAGGCATTAGTCATAATTAGGTGAGTTCCCACAACTAAATTGGTTATGTCTTGGCATAATGTGTTAGTGTGTTATTAGGTAAAGAAGGGGTCTGATGTACCCCAAAAATTACATACTTAACAATTATGTGTTTAGTGTTTTAGTTGTGAACTGTGAGGCCTACAATTTTCTGGTAAGTGTGCGGCCTTGTCCTTCTATTCTTCTTTCGATGTTTAATTTAATATTTCGGTGTGTTTGCAAGTGATCTGATATTAATGTTTATGACCAAAGTGTATTCACATTGTCATTTTTTACTCTTAAGACAAGTGTATTAGTGATGCAATTCACAACCAATAAGCCTGTGTGCAGGTTTGAAATTCTGAAGCAGACTGTTTGAAAAGTTAAAATAGGTTTCAAAATTTCAAATGGGTGGGATTGAAATTTCCTTTTTGCTGCTATTTTCCAAAAAAAAAAAAAAAAACCTCAATATACCATTTATGAGTTCATACTCAAATTTCAAGACAAAAATTTTACTGACCTGTCCCCTAAAGAATTGGTGTCTATTTTGATGAACCCGGCACAGTTGATAAACACTTTGGGGCCCATGTGGCAGGAGGTAACAAGCTGTGTTCTGTTCTCCAATCGCTGATTGCTCTGTTTCAAGGTCTTGAGAAGAGCTTGCCCTTTACGGGGCCCCAATCCACATACAAATTGTACCAAGTTGGCAGTGTAAGGTTGTTGCACTGCTAAGTTCACGTCAACACCTACTTCATTGGTGCGATTCACAAACTCTAGATATAGGGCTTCCAAAAGCTCCTCACGAGTTAACTGGTCCTGCATTTAGGAGAAAATATGTATGCACTAAATTGCACTGGGCATCTTATAATGTGTCATTAGATAAACTTAAGAGAATTGTAGGAAATAATATATATATATATATATATATAAAGAGAGTTAAAATGAGTAGTTGTTTTTTACTCTTTCGCCAAAAAATCACTTCATCAATTGTGCTTAAATTTTGGAAGGACACGACTCAAGATGTCCGATTAACGCAAATACCAATAAAATTAACATTTGATTATTTGTTTAAAAATGACAGCTAATGAGATATCGAGTTTGACATTAAGTGTGAAATATTTTGTGCATGATTTATATTTGATTTTTCTCTGAATATGTTAATAAATAGTTAAATACACAATATGAAAGAAAAACCTAGAAAGTTTTATCCTAGTGTTTTTTTAATTAATATTAATCCTACTCATATTTATGTAAATAATGACATTGCTTTTAGTATATAATATCACTTTTCCTCTAAAAATAACCTCACCTTTTGCATGTCTCTGCTTAGAAGCTGTACCATAGTGAAACAATGCAAAGTAAGCTTGCCTTTTCAAGACTATGTAGTTTTCTTATACTATCGACCGAAAATTACTGCAGGTTCAACCTGTCGACCGCAACATAACTGTTGCCGACCCCTGCACTATCACATTGTCTAGGGGTGTCCAAAGTCCACTTTATCAATTCAAAGTATACTCGAATTAAATATAAGAAATATTCTCAAAGCTAAATTAAAGTTATGATATTTGTTAGTTTTTTATCTTTGAAAAAAATATATTGTGCTTATTTATATCACTTTTTGCTTTAAAATTACCTGCAAAATATTTTAGTTCTCAATGGTTTGTAGTATTTAGTTTTATTATGATAAATCAAGTTATTATCACAACATACAATTCCAATTACTTCAGATTTTTTCCATATGAGTATTGATTTGTAAAGTAAATAACAACTTAGAATGACAATGAATGGCCAAAGATTAAGAATTTTAACAGTCAATATTTTTATTGGCAAAGCCTCATGATTGTTGAAGCTGGAAATTTTTTCAAAGCAAAGTGGCATAAAAAAATTTCCAGAGGTTTTACTATTCTTACAGCTGTGTGGTAACACTGTATTTTATTGTATTTTACTTTTAATTGTACTTCATCTTATATAATTATATAGTATTTATAAAACGATAACACAAAGCAGGTTCATTTCCCTGCAACCTGGTTAGTCACATGGTGAAACATATAATGTTGACGTTAATCAGTTTTCCACCACCATGCTGTTTAATAAAATTCTTCAACAACAAAATTCGCAACACTTAACAGCTTGCGATATGGTAATTGGCCAATCAATATATCACCAAATACAAGAAATCCCCTAATCTCAACATTAAGTGAATTATCTTTCTACCAGCGCATTTATAAACATTTGGATGTCACAATATATTATTTTATAACTCAAAATGGTAGCTATAAAAACATATTAGGTACTCTTTAAGAATATTCAATATACACATAAAACTTTTTAAATAGGTACATTGTTTATATGAATGGACCAACATCAATTAATCCTACCTGAAATGTATGGTACCTCAGGCATAGAATTTCTTCATCAGATGTGCAAAGTTGAGAAAATTCAACAAGTGGATCTTGTAACCTTCTGCACAAGGAAACTGCTTGCCTCAGTAAATGTGGGAACTCACGAAATTCATTCTGTAAATAAAGATGTAACAAAGTAAAAAAAAAATAAAAAAGGTTAAAAGTTATTGTATAAAGATGATAAATAAAAAAAATGTATAATTATATGAGGTAAATTAAATATGAATAGCTTGAAAATTAGGGCTGAAGAAATTACTGATGAATCTTAGTTGCAAAAATGTTAAACCAAATATGAAATGGAGTTAGTTTTAATTCTCGTTTAGTGAATAATATCAAAATATTTTTCAGATCTAAGCTTTTTGGTTTTTATAGTATTTTATATAGAGTATACTAGAGCCATGGATGAGCTGTTATAAATATGTATTGAGGATGAAAAGGCATAACATCTAAATAGAGTGATAGAGATTAGGCGAATCTCCACTTTACCATCAAATTTCGAATCCAAATCTAGGAAAGATTTATAAACCTAAGAGGTTATATAATAGAATAGTAAAAAATACAAATAATAGCTTAATGTTAAGATTCTTTCATTACAGCATTCATTCATTTAGTTAAGTGATAAATTAATGGTCTGGGGTCTGGTTGCTAAGTTAATTAATATACGGGTTGTAGTGCTATCAGCAGGGCTTTATGTATGCGCGCACCAGTAAAACAGTACCAGCCTTGCATATTCTGAATAAAAATATATTTATCCTATAGATAGCTAGCTATCTGGCAGATAAATTCACTTCATAAGACGCGTAAAACATTAAGGTGTCTAATAACTTTAACCTCCCAATACCAATATTCATTCAGTAGTCATAAGACCAGCCCTTATGGTATTTTTTAGGGATAGGACCCTTGAGTCCTTAAGAATATTCGAGGATTAGAGAAAATTTTTAATTTGAGGTGAGAACGCTCAACATTTGTTAAATAATGGCGCTAAACGAGTGCAAGGAAAAATATGGTGTCATGTGGGCGGAGAAGCTAAGATGACTTGCAAGTACTAATTTCGGTGTTTGGCAAAATGTGGGCAATAGTTGGGAAACACGTTCACAAGTTTTCATTTAATAATTTATTCTTATATGAATATAACTCTACAAATAGCTCTTCAGTTTGTATAAAAGTGAATTAAATGTTATAACTTTATATAGTTAGAGCCTGGGCCTGTGCTTACTAAACACGTGAACCACCATTTTAACTTCTGGTACTTAAACTTCTCGATAAAAATGTGATGGATAAATACATTTTATCTGGCAGTCATAAGACACATTTTTAACTTATCCACCAGATATAAATATGTATCTGCCAGATTAATATTTATTCAGGAGACTGGCCCTAAAAGAGACAAAGGAAAAATAGCAGCCAATTCTATACCATCCACTGCCTTTCTAGTAAAATTTGCTAGCCTCATACTTGAAAAGAACAAATTGACACTTCCTGAACAGATAGTACCTTCAAATCCAAGGGACTGCAAAGGGAACGTATGCCCCCTCCTACGCTAAGCTCTTCATGGGAAAACTATAGTCCAACTTTTTTTCAAACCGAACCCTTGCAACTACTCTCCTGGATGAGATTTACTGACAATATCCTGAATTGGACAAATTCTTAAAACTAATTTATTATCTTTCCTGAACAGGTTATCAACCTTAGCACCTTAAGATTCACTTTGAATATTTCTAAACACCATGCCATATTGTAGGAGCAGGAAATTAACTTTCACGAGGGAAACATAAAAACCACAATTCTCAACAAAAACAACAAATATCTCCATTTCATAAGTAACCATCCACTTCATGTAAAACGCTGTATACCCTATAGCATAGCTACCAGAGCCAAATGTATGTTGTGAGGAAAAATATCTTAACAAGTAATGTCAATAACTCTTCAAGGCTTTTACAGCCCGATGATACCCTAAACACATAGTCAAGAGTCAAATAAACAGTCTCAGGCAATCAAGAATTTATCAAGAAGCAAACTTCCAATGATATTCCACTCACCATGCAGTATTAGGAAGGACTTGATCACCTCAGATTTATCCTGAGCACAGGCTACAATATCCTAACCTCATCAGCTCTCACACAAAATCTTCTCAAGTGCTCTGAGAATCACATTCGAACATCCTCCTAATCTCCACAAAATTCTGGTTCACTCTATAAAATTGTCTTACCCAGCTACAAACAACAACACACACCAGGCCAAAAATTCCTACTCTTGCAGGTACTGCATAATTCATCAACCTTCCACCTCATTCAACAGCAGACTCACAAAAATGGAATACCCTATGAAAGGCCCGTATGAATGCACTACAAAAATTTTTGTATATCAGCTACAATGCAACTAATCCATTGCCGAATATATTGGCCTGAAGAAATCAATCCTAAAACTTTTTTGGAATCAAGAAACAGGTAGCAACAGGCAAATGTTGGGAACAGTTGATTATGATGATGAAACAGGGAAAAGATAACAGCAAATGTGCAAATGAGAGGAGACGAATAAAGGAGAATAAAGGGAATAAAGGAAATAAAGGAGAAAGAATGGTGATAGGACAAGGGAAGAGCATTTTACTAAAATGACCTAGCCAAAGGCTTGATTGATGATGGTGTATAAAAGTACTTCAATGATAAGTGTTTACAAGGTTTTAAACACATATAATTGAATTAAAAGTAAAAGGGGACACTCATACATTCAGAATTTTAATAAATGTGTTTTTCCTATAACCTAATAAACTCTATAATCATTATTCTCTTATTTAAACTAATTTTATCATTATAATTTCCATATTATGAATTGAAAAAAAGGTTCACTCACATGCCAAATAAAAAGTTTATCAAAATAATGTGTTATAAGCTTTTTTATATTTTTTAAATCAATAAGAGATATCTATTTGAAATTTTTAAAATTAAACAAGGTTATTATTCGGAATAGGGCACTAGGTTGAATAATTGTTTAAATTAGGAGGGAGTGTATAGCTATATAAATAGACGCTATATAAAAAAAAATAGGTGGGATAGCTAGCACAAATACCTTGGTGTTACTGGAGTAGAAATTGTTTGGATACAAAACTGAAAAACGTGTTTGTGTGTTTTTCAGTGTTCTATCTAAACAATTTCTACTCTTGTATCACCAAGTTAACTGTTCTGGTTAACACTCTTAATTTAAATTAGATAAAAATTGTATGTTGGCAAATATTTTATTTCCTCCTATTTTTTGAGTAACGCTAAGAAAAAACTATGGCAACACCACTCTGCTGAAACATTTTAACAACATAGTACCTATGTAATACAATACTAAACACATTAATACATAGATGCTTGGTTGTTCATACAAACATATGTGATACATACCTCTCCTTTGATTGAGTTTGCAAATACTTTGGCTAACTCATTATCACAGATTTCCACAGAAATAGAAGGAAATTGATCATCCTCTACAAGCTGCGCTACAATATCCTTTAAATCAGCAGCTATCATGAGGGCATCTCTGGCCTCACCCCCCACACATATAACATGGGGCTTCTTCTGACTGATAAACATTCGCAGTGCTAACAAGTCTGCCTCCTGGTCATTCAAAACAAACATAAGAAACAGATTAAATAGTTACTAGCAGTTAAAATAGAACTGTGAACAAAAGAAAAGGTCAAAATAATTAACAGTGTGTAATTTTAAAGGGGTGTCAAAAGTCCACCTTTTTAAATTCGAAACAAACTTAAATTGAATATATGAAAGATTCTCAAAGCTGAAGTGAAGTTTTAATATTTTTTGTTAGGTGTTTTAGTCAAATGAATTATTGCCTGATGGTTTGTAAATGTATAATAAGACAGTGGAAACTGTTCAATAATGTAAAGTGAGAGTGAAAGAAGCCAACTAACCTTCTGTAGCTTTTCCTCCTCCCGGAAAGAATTTTTTCTCTTGAGTACGTGTGGTAAACGAAGGTGATCTGTAACATCCCCATCAGGACCTACTATACAGGCAAAGGCTGCCTGTGAATAGTCAGGAACAAAGGCAAGACCCATGACACGCAAGCCCTTACTAGTGTCCCACTCTTCATCATCTTCTTCTGTGAACTCTACAGTATACGGAGCCACCTGATGAGGAAAACCTTTGTTTAGAAATAAATAATATGAATTCCGTTATACAATGCATAAATTAATATACAAAAACTACTCAAATCATAGGGAGATGATATTACTAGTCCCATAATTTTGTAATTTGTAAAAGTTAAGTGATGAGGTTCAAACTTGATGATTAAAAATACTTCCTATGGCTAGAAATGATTTGTTTGTCACATGATTTCAGGAAATAACTGTTAAGTGTTTATATGCACAGTTCTGTGTAAAAATGTGAAATATGTAATAAAATCAACATTGAATATTATAAAAATGATTATTCTGTTTTTAGGACAAGCATAAATGATTGCTGTATAATGAATCATAAACAAAATCTAGTTTTATTAAAATAGATCAAACAGAGAAAAATAACTTAAACATAAAAGTACAAATTTAAAAACATTAATGTATGGCATAATTTTATATTATATTTGTTAGCTTTGAAGATTTGTGAAATTGATGAAATCGTAACATTACATAATTTTTTTAAATATATAGCACTGCGTCTTACCACCAGTTTGTATTTTATGCTTAAGTACTAATTAAGCTAATGGGTTAGGAGGTTGAATTTAGAAGAAGTGAACCTGCATCTGCGCGGAGGGAGAATGGAAAACCATTTAGGAAAAACCCCTCCCAGTTCACCCGACCGAAATTCTAACCTCGATCTCCCCCTCCTTGGCAGTTGAGCTTAACACAAAACTAGCACATTAGTTAAATATGCCACCAAGGTGGGTTATAAAATTATTAGATATGTTTTTATTTGGCAAAATTTAATTTGTTTTCGCACACACATGTAACTATGTATTAAATTAAGTGCAGTCCCTCAGCTTGAGTTAACTCAGTTGGTTGTGTGTCTGTCTAATGAGCCGAGATCCCTGGGTCACAGATCTGAGCCTTACGGAAGTTTTGCTGTGCTACTTGAGCCAGGTCGAGTCCATTAACACTGGGATTCACTAGTGCCAATGCTCAGTAATAAAAACACTTACAAATGTGCAGTTGTTAAATGACTCACTTTTAACATGTTAGTCATAAAGGGACCAGTGTAATCATAATGTCCAGTCTGTTACGCTTTGTGAGATATTAGTGTGTAAAGAGGGGGTTGTGTCAATACCTGAACCTAGCTTTGAGGAAGCCGGCCAATTAAATCGGGAAGGATATTTATCTACTATTCTCTAGTGAAACCACGTTTAAAATAAGCATTTTTAAATGCACCTTAATGGCACCTAGCAATACTTGTGTTAAAGGACTCAAGATCTCACAAGGAGCAGTCATTTTAACCTGGTGTATCCTTGTCCTTGTCCTGGGTCTATTCCAAAAAATTTATCACTGATGAAATTAGGCTCTCGGCTTTTATAATGATAAATTAACAGTCAAGGAGTTGAGTGGTGTGTCTGTTTTAGTTTTAAGTTAGTGTTAGTCAGTTCAGAGAGTTCATTTTAAAGACCTCATATAAAAACATATTAAATGCAAATAAGTTATTTTAACAAATACTAGAGGTGTGCAAAGTCCACTTTTTCAATTCAAAGTGAATTTGAATCCAATATATGAAATATTCTTGAAACCGAATCGAAGTTTGAATATTTTCTTTAAGTTGTTTTATGTTATTATCACAACTTACAATTAAAATACTTGTTTTTTTTTCATATGAATATTAATCTATAATGTCTAAAACAGCTCAGAATGGCTATAAATGAACATAAATTGAGTATTTTAGCTGTCAATAATTTTATGGTTGAAGCTTCAAAGCCGAAATTAAATTTGAAGCAAAGTCGAATTTGATATTAATTTCAAAGCCAAGTCGAAGTTTCGCACACCCCTAGCAAATATTCAACATTGGGGAAAGGGAAACACAAAAATGTGATCTTAAAATTTCTATAATGTAATTTCTAAACTTAAACCTATCTTGGAAGACATTCCAACCTTGAGCCAATTGTAGAGCTTCCTGCAACACATCTTGAGAACGGACTCTCGAGCTTCAGTAAGTAAATTGGTTTTAAGCTCCTTTCTGAGGTCGGGGAGCAAAAAACGGGTCAAAGCGAGTTCTACAATCTCTCCTCGTAGGTTGTTCCATTCCTGAACATTCTTACTAAACTCATCCTGAAATAAATTAAATTGACAATAATAGTAACCAAACAGAAATAGGCCTGGTTAAGAATGAATTGAAGTTTTACCATCAGTGTTTACTTATTGTTATATTTTTCTGTACTCTTCATTTCCCAAAGCCTAATTGAGTTAATCACAACCCATCATTGTTAATCTTAAGGAGGGACAATAATCTAAAAATCTGGAGTGTGCGATTACTTGAACATTTTAATTCAAGTCAAATTTTACTAGTTGTTCAAACTCTATTCAAAAACATTTTTCAAAACTCAAAAATTTTGAATAATTAAATTTTCAATTATATCTCAAAAATATTGAACTCGTTAATTAATTCAATTCAATTTTAAGATAGTATTCAACAAGAAATAGTTATAATATAAATATTGATATATATTACTCAAATTTTGTAGTATGGATTTTGATTATTCTACTCAAGCTAATAAAATTTATTCTTTCATCCAAACTTGATATGAAATTCTACTTAAGTGAAAAAATCCTATTCACACAGCCTTAAAAAAAAAGTTTATTATATTGACATTTTTGGAAAACAAATTAATAGAGGATACACAAATAAGCATTAATAGAAACGATTCATTTAATTAAAGGAGAAGAGAAGAGCAAGGCCTACATAGTTATCAGAAAACTGTAGGCCTCACCTTAACAACTAAAACACAACACATAATTATGTAATTTTCAGGGTACATCAGTCACTTATACATTATCTTCACCATTTTGTTTCTATTCTCCTATTCTGTACATTTTCCTTCTTTATCCTTTCTTTGGCAATCTTTTTTATTTTAAACTAAAGAAGGAGACTGATGTACTCTGAAAATTACTTAGTGGTGGGTTTTGTTGAGTTTTAATTTTGAATTTCGAGGCCTACAATTTTCTGTTAAAATCTGACACCTTAGCTCAGTTAGTAACATGTCTGTCTACTGAGCAAAGGGTCCAGGGTTCGATTCCCGGCATGGCTGAAATGTATCACTGGTAAATTGTGGGTTTACCCTCTTACAGTGATGAATTAATGCCCAGGGACTGAATGTTGTGCCTGTTCTAGTTAAATTACAGGTTATTTGAAGCTACGGGAGGCCCATCAAGCTGGCAGGTGAAAATATATGACTTGAATAAGAAAATGACACAAGTCAAAGGCTGAAAACAGTAATGGATGCAAAAATAAAAAAAATAAAAAATTCTGGAAAGTGTGTAGGTCTTGCCCTTCTATCCTCCTTTCAATGCTTAATTTAATACATTCGTTTTTCACAATTTTTTTCAATCAATTCATATATGTAATTTGTTTTATAGTAAGGTATTTAATATAAAGTTATTCAGAGTGATTTCTTGGATACATGACACAATAAAAAGGTACCATCAGGTTATGGAATAAATATGATTGGCGTATATTTAGTTAATTACATATTATGTTTTGTTTAGTGCACTTTATTTTATACATATCATTCAAAAGTTTGAGTACAGATTATACCACTTACAAAAAAAAAGAATATTTTTATTTTAGCGGCTTGCTACCTGTTCGGGTTTTACGATTTTGTACTAGTTACACTTGTGGTTTTAGGGATTAGAGAGGTTATATTTATAGCAAGCGTACGCACATTTGCATGGAGTGAGAGTGGAAAACCATTGTGGAAAAAAAACCTCAGTACACCCAAATGTGTTTCAAACCTCAATCTCCTTGTCCTCGGAAGTCTAGTCTACTGCGAGAGTAGCACGTCAGACCCGCCTCTGTGGCGTAGTTGGCTAACGCGCTTGTCGTGTTGAGCCCGACTGCCGAGGACGGGGAGATCGAGGTTCGAATCTCGGTTGGGTGAACTGGGGGTGGTTTTTCCTTAATGGTTTTCCACTCTCCCTCCACGCAAATGCGGGTTCACTTCCATTAATTCAAACCTCCCAATTCCTAATCCATTAGTGTAATACTTAAGCGTATAACCCGAACGGGTAGTAAGACGCGGTGCTAAATAATAATAAATAGTAGCACGTCAGACCATGTGGCCACTGAAGCGGGTTTATTTTAATCAAAATGGTGACATTTTGACTAAGAAAACTATTAGTATTAGTTCAGATACTAGGTAAAGGTTATTTTACTGATATACCACAGAAGTGAAACATACCCTGTAATAAAGATTCTTGACTTCGTCTGCATAAGATTGTGATGTCATCAGACCTTCAATCATCTCACTGATTGTAATTGTAAGTAGTTTATCTTCCTCGGCCATGACCAGTTTCAAGAACTGGTCACCAACAAAGTCGCGAACTGGTTTGTTCTTCAAGTACTTCATACTAAAAACCACAACATAAATTAAATGATAATGTGGGTGGATAAAATTGTAATTCACAGATTAATCCAAACAAAACTGCTTGAAAAAACTAGGGCTGAGTTATGTCAATGTCCAATTATGTTTAAACTCAAGGACTGTATTGCTGTATGAAAAAAAGGCTAGTGAATAATTATTTTTTTTCGTTAAAGACACCTACTTTTCGTAATCTGCACAAAAACTTCTTCACATTTAAAGTGATATTTGCATATTTTTAAAGTTAACACAATTAAATAACAAATATATTTATATGTGAAATTCCAAGTTTCCAAACAAAATTTGTGTTTATTACGCACTTGTTTATATAAGTAACTGTTGTGGTTAGCATTCGTGATGATTTTTAAAATTGTTTCTTAATTTGATTGCAGTGGTGGAAATTTCATTACAACGATAAGCGTAAATTTTTATTTACATACATTATCGACTATTTTATAAATCAAAATATGGCTGGATCAGAAAAAGCAATCATCCTTTTCATCACATCATTTGGATAAAGGAGAAACAAGGAAAGTGGAGGCAATGAGAATGAAGATGTAAGGTCTAGAGTTGAGGTACATGAGATATTATAGAAAGCTAGGCTAGGATGAGATGGTATGGACATGTAATAAGGATGGAAGGGGAAAGGATTCTAAGAAGATTAATGGATATGAAGTATGTAGGGAAAAGACAGCAATGAAGACCATGGAAGAGAGTGCAGGAGGAAGAATGGTGGAAGGACAGAGGGAGATGGAAGCATTTTACTAAACAGACCCGGCCACAGGTTGGAAACTGATCATGATGATGATTTTCATCACATCAAAATACCTTAAATTTAAATACATTGATCCAACAATCTGTCTGGTCTATTATCTACTGATTTGAATGTAGGATAACACACACGCACCCACCCACCCACGATACACGCACGCGCACACGCACACACACACACACATACACACTAAAGATGTCATGATACCTGTTTTTCTCGATTCGATTCCTCTATTCTGATTCTTGAACATTTCCTTTTTAATTATTTTTCCAAGTATTATTGCATAGAAAATCTGACGTGCCTGATACCCTACTCCCTCCTTAATGCGAAACTTGGACTCAATCATTACAACACATGTCGTTTGAAACTTTAATCTTATGGATATTTATTAAACATGCTAATACTCTTCAAAACTGAAAATCAAAACCAAGAATTCAAATAAACTCAAAATTTAATGAAATAAATTGCGGATTTTATAACAGAAAGAAGAACAGATTTCACACATTACAAATATTTTAAGTCATCCGCCATAACTAATCCTATGCCTGTTAGCTCATCAGAAATTAGTGATGAAGCTTTGGCAACGATATATCGATAATCTAACGAATTAAAATAAGTAAACGGTTTTTTGCTTCATTTTTACTAACTATACTGATTTTTGTTAAACTTGTCTTATTCAAAGAGCTAAATAAAACATCTAAAATTGAAAAATAACAAAGAATATAATTACAAGAGAGTAGCCATTTTAATTTGATAGGAATATTGTAACTTTTGATAAACACGTTTTGATATATCAATTAATGATAGATATATCGATATATTACAGAAAATGACCATCCCTAGTCTACGTATTATATATTGATTGTTTGTTTAGAATCGATTAATATATTCTGACAGTCTCACTTAACTATTACTTTTGAAAAAAAAAGGTGTCAGAATTGTTAAGTTTTTTACCTCTTGTTACTGTCATGTCACTTCATATTATATTCGAGACCATTTATTTTTCATGTAGATCACCTCAAAATGTTAATGTTGTACTATATTTGGGCTATTGTGGTATATTTACAATTTGCTGGCATTTAAGTGAAATGGCAACTAATATGAGAGATAATCAATCATCACATATTTTGTATGATGCCGTTTTGTTTAATTGCCAGTTTTATTGAGAGCTAAAAATTGAAGTAGCGAGAACCGTAATATTAATAATGATTCTCGATTCTTTCAATACCCGTAAGAATCAAGGGTATCGAGTTTGACAGCCCTAATATATACAGTAGGTACTGCTTAGTGTGATTGCATCGGGACTGAGAGAAATTGATAATAGCTGAGTGATAATAATAAACAATGGCACATTAAATACAGAAGCAATGTTATAAATGATAACAAGAAGAAACTGCAATATTAATTCTACCATGTTTTTCCTTTAATTTGTGTATGTTAAGACATTAAATATAAGTATGTTCTGTACAAACTTTTAATGTATTTACATTATAAAAAAATACGAAATTACATTAAAGTACCCTACATACATTTTTATGTTTAAAAATATTCTAAACATAACAAAAGTGCTTTACCTGATAAAGTGAGATTGTACCATAATGAGCCGCAGGGAGGGGGAGTTGTGTAGACTATGACTCATGCATTCCATATCTCTGACAGCATACGTACAACGAAAAGGCACATTCCGCCCATCACACTTACACGGTAACAGTCTATTAACGTACATTCAAAAGGTCGCGTTTTTGTATCACAGTAGACATGATAAAACAATGAGGTTATGGGGTTTTTCTAAAGTTAAGCTTTTATAAATGTTTATGTTGGCAGCCCTAAATTACCAAAAAATTATAACAATTATCAAAGCTTTGATTAAGAAATACAAAGCATTTCATATGTTTAGGCATACAAATGGCCAGGTCTACAAGAAACTGATAACATTATCTGTGATCACAATAAGCGGCATCTACTGTTTAGTTATTTGGAAAATGTAATGGTTAGATGAAAATATTTTATTCAACAGTTGATAGGAATAAAATAATTTGAATATTTCTCTTTAGATTAAAAATTTGATATATTGTGCAGAGAGTAAATTGTTGTTTTTGGTTCTCTGAACCTAAAGAGGCTGCCTTTGGTAGTGAGCCTGTTTAAAAATAAATTTCAGTTTTTATTAGTGTCCAATCTAAACGATTTATACTCCAGCATTATTCAAATAAATGTACTAGCTATACCTTTTAATCCAAACAATTACGCTATTCTAAATAACATTATGCTTACCAATATAATCATTTTCAATTAATATAACGGGAAAAAAGGGGTCTATGAAGCTTCAATAATATTGATTTTGATTCGAATTTTATATTATTCAATAACTTGAATCAAACCAAACTTAAAGAAGTATATATGGTTTTAGGCCATTGCAAATCCAATAATGTGCCTAAAATATGTTGATATATTTTTAATAACAATTCTTGTGAAGTAGAGTAAATGCTTCTTAATCATTATCATACTGCCAGGGATATAATCACACTTTTATCCCAATAACAAACTTTATAAAACTTTTATATACCCTATGATATATAACAAATGTGTTAACTATGAGCACCGAAAGTGAATTGAAATATTTTAAAATTGCCATAACAGATGTGCTCTACACTTTTTAACTATGACAAGGTGAATTATTGTTGCATGAACATATTAAAGAACTTACATTTAAACATAAGGGACTAGGGTCCAAAACTAATCTAATGTTTATTTATAATGCAAACTCTTTTTATTTAACATAATTTTAGGATATGATTTGATCCAATAATTATTCAACATTCGCGAATAATATTTGCTTCAATAATTTGATCTGAAAAAAGCTGCTCGGTAACAGTAAAAAAAACAACTTATTACTGGATGAGATTTTATCTCTTTAATAAAAACCAATTTTTGCTTTTTTGAGGTATTTTGTTATATTTGGAGGAAGGCACAAGAAAGGTGGATAGGCACAATAAGGAAATGAGAGATTCATAATGTTGAAAAAATTAAAATGATCAGCGCCAGAGTTTGGCAACTGATCAGGAAGGCCCTGAATGGCAAAGTAGGCTGGCCCTAGAAATAAAACATGTTCAAAAATTACAAGGCTTCGAAAAAAAAAAAAAAAAA
>CABFVZ010001146.1:9640-54893 GCA_902151445.1 Timema monikensis | reverse complement strand
TTCGAAAAAAAAAAAAAAAAAGTTTAAAGTTTAAACACACATTTATGTTGTTTTTTAAAATTTCCTGCTGTTATTTCTATCTCAAATTAATGTTAGTGTAAAAAAAGTTAAATAATTACATTTTATATATTGTGATAACTTATCATATACTAAGACTAAATATATTAATTATGTTTGGAATATAACATTTTGTAAATTATATTACTGTTCGGTCTCAATTTGTCATCACTGTTTGGTTGTGCTGTTGAAATATTGGCAACAGTGTCAAGACTTAAAACGGGGCCTTGTCCCTTCACTTTCAAAACACCAGTGCTTGCTTAGCTTGATGCGAGAATAGACATACTCATTCAATTTGTCGCAAACAACCCACAGTAGTACAGGATGATACAACAATATTAGTTATAATGGTAAACATTGTTACAATTAAACAGGTACCTACATTTACATGGTTGTGCAAAGTATAAGATTTCTATCCACTATTTATTTATTTTTTATATTCGATCTTCAATATGGCTCCAGGAATCTCTCATACTATTCAATTCGACTTTGCTTCGAACTGAAAAAGTGGATTTCGCAAACTCTTAGTTTAAATTTTATAATTTTTTTAAATTATTATTTAGGACCAATATTCGCAATTTTGGTTGAAAAATTTATTCAAATATAAATTCATAATGCTGAAGTAGCTTTCCATGAAGTAATCTGTATTTGAGCATTTAACTGGAGTAAATTTGTTATTACTAATTAATATAACCATTTCTGAAGGAGATCTGAAAGCTTGGCGTATCACTCCACAGCCATTCTCATTAGCTTATTTTTATTTTATCTTTACCAATTTCCATTACTATAAAGTATAAAATCAATAATATTTAGAAGAGAATAAAAGAGAGGTGGGTAGAGGTTTTCCTTATAGAGATATACAATCATTTAGCCAATGGGCCCCGCTCAATGTTAAACATTCGATATGATTAAAGGATTTATTTTTCCATCCTGCTTTCATTTTTAATTGAATCAATTCAACTAGATCCAATCACTAGACAGCTAAACACAAACAAATATTTCCTCCTATTTGAAATTACTTATAAACACACTTCTCACCTGTAACATGGATGGTTCTCATCAATCTCCTTAATACCCTTCTTTGTGGGAATAACATCTACTTTTGCCCGCTCAAAGAAAGTTTCCCGCACACATTTCCTTACTAAAGGGTCTCTCGACAACTGCATTGCGACCATAAACTTCACAGCTCTAAGCACATCTTCCTCATTTGTAAATTTACTGAAAAATAAGAAAGACTAGACATTATTACCATAGGTTGATGAAGGTGATTGAGAAATAAATATAGAAATATAATCCAGGCATTAGGCTTAGTGATCTAATGTTTTTCTTGTGTGTTAATCTATGTTTGTATTTACTTTATTACTCAGTACTTTATACAAGCTATATATTTCCACCTACCGGGTTGCTAGGCCTGTTGAAGCTTTATATGCCTTATAATTTAACTTAAGACTAGGACTGGCACAACATCCAGTCCCCAGCCATTAATTCATCACTGTGAAAGGGTAAACCCACATTTTGTCGATGATACATTTTTTGGCCATATCGAGAATCGAACTCTGGGCCCTTAACTTAGTAGATACACACACTACCGACTGAGCTAAGGTGTCAGATTTA
This sequence comes from Timema monikensis, assembly GCA_902151445.1. Classification (NCBI taxonomy): domain Eukaryota; kingdom Metazoa; phylum Arthropoda; class Insecta; order Phasmatodea; family Timematidae; genus Timema; species Timema monikensis. Next base: position 53,222 of record CABFVZ010001146.1, on the reverse strand, counting down.
TTATAATACTACAAATCTTAATTATAATTTTAAAAAGTTAGTAAAACAATAAGTTATATTAATTTTTTAGTGCTTATGCTTCTCATCTAAAAAACATTTATATCAACAATCTAAATATCATGGCCCAGACAAGCTGATAGATGTGTTACACACCTGTATTCATTAAAAATAGCCAACATAGTTTGCTTGCAAATTTCACTGTGTTAAATTAAACGACCTTAAGAGTAGGACCAACTTGAAAATGTTGCTACTCCACGGACAATGTAGTTGTAATTTTCTTGTCGAGTTCATTTTAATTCATTGTTATAGTAAACGGACGTGAGATAATTTTGAAGTTTTAAGTTTGTATTTAAACGTTTGTATCTTTCTAGATTGGGTCGTTTTCCTATTTTTTTTAATGAAAGCAAAAATATTGTTTTTCTATGCCTGGTGTATCGGTGCATCTCCTTACATCCTAGTGGTTGTGACAGGGGCAACACTATACTGGCCAGCAAGGCAGTCTCCATAGTAGGAATAGTGCAAGCATTCCCAGGGTAAGGATGAGCAACGGTTGTACTGGTGGTATAATGGCTAAAATGTGCAAACACTGATCGGTACAGCATCCTTACTATAAGCAGCGAATAATGTCAAGGGTTCCAGTACGATCCCAAGGCTAGGAACCAGGTCTAATCTAAATTAATTATTAAGATTAAACTGTACAATATTAACCTCTGATGGCCAAAGTTATGGGCAGCTGAGGTTAAAACTCAAGGGGGCATTTGTTGAAAATGAACCTTTTTAATTGATTTGCCACCTTTCAAATAGATTGTAGAAAGAATTTAACCATAAATTATGTAAGCACAAGTTAAATTGGCTTGAATAGTTTAATTGAGGAACAGAAATTAGTTTGCCAAATTAGTGCAATAAAGCTTGAGCAAGTCAAGTTATGGCACCATGTCAATACTGTTATTGTATTAAGATTTACGTTTCGATAGCAATACAGCACTATTATAATGGTAATAGTATTCTCGGATTAAATATAAATATTAAATGGTAATAGTATTCTCGGATTAAATATAAATATTAAAGTTAACTAAATGTCATTTTAATTTTCAAATGCTTGAGATACGTACCTTTTTATATTATTTAAATATTTCAACCGTAACAAATAAGTAACAAAAAAAAAAGCTTGTTTAAATATTCCAGTTTGATCTTAGCAACAACTTAACATGAAAACTTACTTGCTAATGTATTCCTTGGCAACATCGAGTGGATCTGAAGCTTCTTGATCTACTTCATGGCGCTGATAGTTGTCACGCAAGTTCTCACCAAATTGTTCAGGTGTCAGACCAAACCGTTTTGCCAAACCATCTGAAAATATATATATATAGAAAATAAATTATATGTATGTTATTCCTTTTACATGTTGCTATTTAAGTATCCTACCAGTCTTTACTATTTTTCATTTCCCACTTTTTTTTGTTGTTGTTGGCACATAATTCATCTGAAATGTTATGATGTTATGAAATTGTTTGAAAATATAAATGTATTGAATTCAAGATTGGTAATAAGGAGTTTTCTGAGAAGATTGCTCAACTCTGAATGAAAAATCTTGAGCTCACAGATCCTTTGTCATCATCCCAAGATTCAATTACCCCAGATTTTTACCCAAGTCTCAAGTGAACCAAATAATAAAAGATTGAAAATATTTATTTATACTTGCCAAGTTTGGTATTTTTCAGTCTCACACCCTTAATATTATGAGATAAAATCCCACCAAAGGCGTAGTAAAAGAAAATATCATAGTTGCCGTACTCACCAAGGTTTGCCTTCTTACACATGGAGTATGGCCCACTCCTGGCTGCATGTTTCAGGGTCTCTGGTTCTGGGGGTTCATCTGTAGCTTCAGGTTCCTCTTCTTCAGGATTTGGTGGGGGCTCTTCCCCTTCTACTCCCTCTTCTCCCTCGACAACTGCATTGCGGCGCTTGTTACGTTTAGCTTCGCGAGCAGCCTCACGCTGCTTTGCACGCCATGCTTCCTGCATAATTGGGATATCTTGAGCGTAGTACAACAAGAAGTGTGTGTGCACATCTTTCAGCTCTTCCGAAGTTTGCACCATACGCAACCTAGCATTCACAGCATAAAATTAGTTTCAACTTCAACTCCTTAATGAAGCATAATTAACATTAAATTCAGAAATAACTAGAAATTTCAAGATTCTCATTTTTCTCAAATCTCAATTCCAGGGTTCTTACAGACATATGAAACATAAATTTAAGGACCTTTCAAGGACATTTTAAGGACTAGAACTGCTATTTCTCGTACTGCCAAAAGCTAAACACATTAATAGAAAAAGAAATTATAAACCGTACCAAATTTTAAATAGATGGAAAACAATAACTTTTCTCTAAATTTAATCAACAGATAGGACTATAAAAATAGTAATCTAACTTGGTCACTTACTTCCCTCTCCTTGGTTTATTGGTTAGTGTAATCATTCTAGATTCAGTATATATTTTAGTATGGCTTGAAAAGGGATTAAAGCGCTAAGGTGGATGCTAGATGAACTAATAGCTATCAGCATACCCGCCTTGGTGGCGTAGTTGGCTAACGCGCTAGTCGTGTTGAGCTCAACTGCTGAGGACGAGGAGATCAAGGTTTGAATCTCGGTTGGGTGAACTGGGGGTGGTTTTTCCTAAATGGTTGTCCACTCTCCCTCCGCTCAAATGCGGGTTCACTTCCTCTAATTCAACTTCCCAATTCCTAATCCATTAGTGTAATTAGTACTTAAAAGCGTATAACCAGAACGGGTAGTATAACGTGGTGCTAAATATAATAGCTATCAGTGAGCATTTTAGTGCAAAACTGTAATTATAAGTGCTTAAAGTGTTAATAGGCAGCCAAAATTCTTAAAATAATTATTACAAATGACAGTTTTAGAACAACTTCATTAAGATTTTTAAATATTGGAAATTAAAGAAAACAACACTGTATTTCATCGACAGTAGCGCTAATATATTTGTAAAAGAAGTCAACACTGTATCCCCTCGCCCCTATAGAGATCCCAACCCATGGGCGCGACTATCTCTAAGCTAGATATTTACTGCCCCAGTGTATCTTAAATCGTGATCTTTACAACCATTTCAACAATAAATATTGAAACATGGAAATTACAGGACTTTTCAAGGCCCAGAGAAATTAAAGGATTTTTCCAGGCCTTGAACAGAGACACATTAAATCCCAGGTCTTTTAAAGACCGTATGAATCCTGCAATTCTGATTATCGATTTAGACTAAAATTTATAAGTTAACCTCAATTCCTGATTCAATAACACTTAAAATTTCCATCTATATTTACATTATCGTGTAATATATTTACAAATAAAATATTTAAATAGTAAAAAACTTCAACAAAAATAACAGATAATGTTAAGTACATTTACAATTTGCTTGTATTGAAGTGAAAAGGCAAATTACTAAAAGGTTACAATGAAAAAGTACCCAATTCTGAATGTTGCAATTTTGTTTAAATATATTCTAACTTTTACTCTCTGGGATTTGTGATTGTGAACTCCATAACTTATCATTTAGCTGGGCTAAATGATAAGTTATGGCCGGCACAGATTTATCTGATTACCAAACCCTTCCTTCACCTCTGACAAGGCGTGTATTAATCACAACTTGTGAATGTGGGGAATGCCAGGCCTCCACCGTGGTTCGGATTCCACGTTAAACTGTAGGTCCTCCATTTCATCTCACAATCACCCTACCATTACACATTAGCCTAAGTGCGTATAACCCGAACGGGTAGTAAGACGCGGTGCTAATAATAACACTATGATGTTTGAGAACTATACGGCCTTAGTGTACGTTAACTAATAAATATATTAAACTTTTTTTTTCACTTAGTTAATTTTTTTTAATATTCTTAATGCTTCAAACCTACCCGCATACAAAAAAAAGATTTTTTTTTCTATATATTATTTCCATGTGGGATATATAAATATTAGGATTTTATTGTGCTATTTGTGCCACGAGTGGGTATTAATTATGGTGATACGGTATTTTATTTGAGATTGCCCTGTGATTGAGCACTATTTATAATGAATGATATCTGGGTTTTGTGGTGATGACGCGTAAATGCCTTACCGCGCACTAGTGCATGGTGATGTTATATGATACATATAATTATGAAATGAGCAAAACTTTTGATGCTAAACACAATTTATTTAAATAATTACACCTTTGGTACTGAAGATGTGATATAAAATAACACAGTTTTTGTTAAATTAAGGATTGTTTTTCTGTGATATTACAAGTTTCATGTTCTGAGTACTGTGTGCTGTGTAGATTTGTCTTAGTACTTCACTGTCTTAACGAGTCGTGAGATGAATCAAACTCTCTTTCTGTGTATCACTATATGGATTCATACGCACAAGCTGCTTATATATGACCTACCCCTTGCCTCTTGGACCCCTTGTCACCAGTGTTAAAAACTAACTAATAAGAGAACTCCTGGCAACTTGATGTTGTGAAGGCTGGCTTACTATTGGGTAGAGGGAGCCAGCATGTCCTATGACTTTTCTAAATACAACAGAGTTGATCTTTACTAAAAGAATATATTTTAAAACGTAGTGTATTGAAATATTTCTAAAAGCGTGTGATTCTCCATGGATGAAGTATTAAAATTATATTTTACATACAGTTCTTCAAAGAAATATACACTTCATCCATTACTTTTTAAATATATGAGAGGGGTCCAAAACAGTATAATTACAAGGCCTATTTTGAATTAAAAATTAAAATTATATTAATAAATTTTAAAAAAAATTCTATTTCGTATATTAGTTTAGGAAAAAAACTATAAACAACCACCATTATTTTAGCAACACGGTCAAGCTTAACCTGTGCTATCGGATGTCTTCAAGATTGTTGAATCAACTTTCCTCGCCTCACCCCCTCCACCCCTCTCTCTATCTTTGCGAGCAACATAACAAAGCCCTTGCTGGTCCCACTCATTATCCTTTTTTGCTTGANCCTTAACCTTTGTGTACAACATAACAAAGCCCTTGCCGGTCCCACTCATTATCTCTTTTGCTTGACTGGTTTACAAGCTTTATCAGTACTAGTCACCTAACCTTTTACAGTGTTGTCAGTATTTGTAGAGAAGGAATGAGAAGAATTCCTAACAAAATCAAAATGTATCCTGGCAGTGACTTCAATAGCAGTGCCGAGTATCAGTGGTGTGTTCAGGGCTCCACAAGCGCAAGTTAGAGAGTTTTTTTCTATAAAGATTGAGATTAGGAAAATATCTAAATAATTATGATCTAATCATTAAATATAATATAATATATATTGAATATTTAAATAAATGAGTTTGGTTTTAATTAATCTCTATATCATAATTATAAAAATATTTGCTAAAAAATGGCCAGAAATAAAGGTGATAAGCAAGGTCATGGCTGTGAACACCAAAAAAAAGTAGGCTAGTAGAGTTTATATACTAACAAAAATCACAAAACGAGAGGAAGTTAGGCAAACTGACTTTGCCGAAAAAAAGAGTTGGGATTTTAAATAAAGATACGAGATTTATAGATTCATCAATTGAATTAAAAGGTTTGGTATGAAGAACATACCGACCGAATAAAGTAATATACTTTTATTATTATAGTATAAATAAATGGTAAGGTTTATGAGTGATATATTCAGTTACTATTATATTATATTTTCTTCATTTTCAAGGAATTGTTGAGGTATTCCTTTAGTTAAACGATTTATAATATACCTCTTACACTACTGTATTGGACCAGTTATTATGGACAGGAGGGACAAAATCATATTGTTTACTAATATATAGAATTTATTATAGATAATGTAAGCTATACAATGCTTCAGTGAAATTCGTGATTCTTTGAAATAAAGCAAATTGTATCGAACACATCCTTAGAAGGAACCTTCTTTCACATTACATCATAGAATGTAAGGTTGAGGGAAAGAGGAGATTAGGAAGGAGGAGGATTCAAATATCGGATGACTTGAAGAAAAGAAGAAAATTCTGGGAGTTGAAGGAGGAGGCAGAGGACAGGGCGCATTGGCAGTCTAAGTTCACTAACAAAAGGAATGGACCTGCCGTAAGACAGAACCCTTGATAGTAATAGTATACATATATAATTATTATTGTTACTAAATTTAATCAAAATTGGCAAACAAAAACATTAGGTTGATCAATGGTGACTCAGTAAATATAGACTACAAAAATAATGTAACCATTGTGAGTGACATAATTTTGTAAGTAAATAACTTTTTTAGAAATGCTCGAATTTAGTAATCATTAATATGACATTGTATGCAAGTTACATAGGTGAAGCTGATTATTTAAACAAAAAGGCTATCACTAAGCCTAACACTTTTAGCTTGGTTAAAAAATTGGACCTGGAGACAAATAATAATTAATAAATTACATCCTAAAATAGTATGCCACCAACTAGGGGTGATTAGATTCGGATTGAAGGATTATTTCCTCCTCTAAAAAGTTTGCTAAATTTGGACACACTTGGTACGATTAAAAATTGCCACCACAGGATAAAAATCAAAACGGTGTATTTGTTTTAAAGGGAATGTGTATTTACGAAATTGGGTCTAAAACATCCTGTTAAAATTTATATTTTACCAAATTTTGAACACACAAGCTGGTATGAAAAATTTTATAGTACATTAAATATGATTTATGTGAGTAGTATATGCTTTCCAAGTTTTGTTGAAATGGTATCAATTGTTTATTTTCGCCGCCATTCTTTTTATTATGTTCCAAAATACTTCAGAACAATTTCTACACACTAGGTTTTAATATTTTTCCGTCAGAATAGGGCTCATTAATTACATTTATTCAGTACAGCAAATAGAAGTGTGATTTATACTTTCATAGCTTTAAACTTACACAAAATTAACTGATTATTTTACCTTGAATATTCTTGCCTCTAAAAAGGCAGTCCTAAGAAAGATCAAAAACAAAACTGGTGGATGTGTGTGGAATTATAATTTTGGTCAATATCTACAAATTAGTTGGGAAGTTATGAGTGAGACACAGAAATAAGCATTCTTCATGCAAGTTCTTTTCCCTATTAAAATTAAAAAAATTAAAAAAAGATTTGAAACAAAATGATATATTTCTATTTATTAATGTAGTTCACTAAAATATCACCATAGATTATTGATCTCACTTTGATGTAACAATGAATAACTAATATTACTTTTACCGTTTACCATAACTTTACTCAACACATCAACCAGTAAAAGATGGCCCTAAATATGAGACAAGCCAGGATGACCAGATAGTAGAGCAGTGGCACACGAAGCCTAAATCCCTGTGTTTGATTCATGTGAATTGTAATTTTTCAAATGTTTTTTGAAACTCCATCTACTACCCGTTTGATTTATAATCATAGGATCAAATTTCGCAAATGTGCTAAGACTGAGGAAGGTAGCATTTAGAGGGAGTGTTTCTGCATTTTTGTAGGGGGGAGTAGGAGTGTTACACCATTTAGAAAAAACACAACCTCAATTCATCCTACCAGGATCTGTACCCCGATCTTCTTGTCATCGGCAGTCTAACTATTGCGAGAGTGAAACCATTCGATTACCACCTAAACAGTTTCGTTTTTGAACTTCCTTTTGATTTATTCACCGCATGTGATGTCAAAAGAAAAGTTGCAAACTATATTGTGTATTTGTACAAAATTGTTTCATTTATTTGCTGTATGTATTAAATTCTACTTTTTTTTATCACATTTTATCGCCCATTTGGCTAGTACCCATTATTTAACATTTAACTACCTGCTTTGGTGGCCGCGTCATCTAACGCTCTAATCTCGGGTAGATTTTTTACAAAATGGGTTTTCACTCTCCCTCCACGCAACTGCGGGTGCATTTCCTCTCAATTGAGCCTTCCTAATTCCTAGACCATTAATGTAATAAGTATAAAGGTGTATAACCTGAATAGGTAGTAAGACACGGTGATAAAAATAATTTATCAAGCTAATTAATTTGGTTATTTTATGCAACAAAGATGTACAATTTGGTTAAGGTTCAGCAGAAGGGAGCATAGGTATTTTTACAGTTTTTATAGAATTGAAATATTTTGCCTAAAATAAATCAAATATTTCTCCAGTAACAACATAGAGTAATATTTGATTCATTTTTCCAAAAAAATGTATTGCTATAAAAACTGTAAAATTACTCGCGCTGCCTTCTCGTGCTCCCTTAAGTATGTGTCATTTCAATCTTTGAAAAACCTGCTTCATTGGCCGATTGGTTTAAGCATCACTTTTGTGTTGGTCTGGCTAACTGATGACAAGGAAATTGGGGTTCGAATTCCGGTCAAGTCTACTGAGAATGGGTTTTTCCTTAATTGTTTCCCAATTTCCTTCCATGTAAATGTGGGTAAACTACCTCTGAAATGCTTCCTTCCTCATCTCTACCTCATTGGAGTAACAAGACATGGTGATATATATATGTATATTAAACGCCGAAAATTAAAAGATATACAAAGTTCAACATTCTCTCTTTTTGTTGTCCGATTGGTTTGCAAAGTGGCAACAGGGCTTGAGATATTCTGTAATAGGGTTGTTGTTGCCTAATGTGAGAGGATTAAGTCCTTCCGCGAAATACGTAGTAGATGGCACAGAGGGTAGATGAGTGAATACAAGTTTTTTGACCATTCACCAAGCTAGAATTTAAAGTGTTCGAGTGAAAGGCATTTAACTCCCACCTTAAATAATGCTCCTTACTCTCAGCCTTAGAATGTTTTCTAAAATGAGGTAGGTTAGTAGTAAAAGAAACAATGAAGCAGCCAGACCGAGTGGTATAGATAGGCTATTTCTTTGGGAGAAGGGGGAGAGTTCTTGAGGTCAACCACTTTCCACTAAAATGAAACATGGGTCGAGAAATTGAACAACAACAACAATCTATTTTCTTCAAGAGGCATCCATAACCTTTTTGTCCAGCAGCAACAATATAAAATGTGAATAATTTTAGGGGTGTGCGAAGCTTTGAAACAAATATCAGCTTCAACTTTGCTTCGAAAATTACAAAGCATCATCAATACAAATATGGACAACTAAAATACTCAATTTATGTTCAATTATTGCCATTTTGTGCTGTTATATACATAACAAATCTTTAATCACATGAACAAATCTGAAGTAATTGAATTGCCAGTTGTAACAACTTGATTTATCAGAACAAAATGAAATTTTACAAACAATATGAGCGACAAAACATTTTCCAAGAAATTTTATGCATAAAACTATATACAGAGGCACAATAAAATATTTTTAGGGCTGGGACAATAAAAACATCTTGTTGATCATGACAATGTTGATTATTTGTTGCCAATTAGGCTGATCACCGATCATTTGGTTTATTCAATTATAAATATTACAAAGATAGAATGTATTAATAATCATAAATCAAATGTTCACCTGGCACAATATTACTTTGTTTACTAAAGTAGATTTGCTAGTAAAAGTTTAAATGAAAACTAGAGTTAATTTAATTTTAATTTACACTATCAATGTTCATGGTTAAGTTTGTAATAGTTTTATACAAGAATTTTATTTTGAAAACTGTGCATAGAATATCATGGAGCTATATTAATTTAGAGTATTAACAGAAAAAAATATTGTTTACATGTTTTCATTAAATTCCTCGAAAATTAAATTTGCATAATACATTTTCAAATAATTTAATAAAATAAATTAGTGACTAGTGGCTTGGAAATGTATATATAATAAGACAGTGTAGAAACACTGTACATTAAAATAATTTAATAAGTACCGGTATCAATTGATGGATAAAAATAAGTATTGAAATAAAGATGGGTTCTGAAGCCATTATTCACATTCCATGTCCATTTCCAGTGTTTGTCCTATATATATTCACATTTAATACCCATTTCCTGTGTTTGTCACTTATGTTACTCGTTAGTTTACATGTTGCTATCTAAGTGTTTCATTATATTTGGAAGAAGGTATAGGAAAGGTGGATATAAACACTTAAAAGGGAACTAACACAATATGACTTTTAAAAAGAAGAACACAGTTCACACTTTACATTGCTGCCACTGGACAAAGAGGTAATGGCTGCCTCTTGAAGAAACGCGATTGTTACCGTTAATCACCTGACCTAGGTTTCATTCTATCGGAACTCATCAGGAGGGAGTGAGAAACACACAGTGTAACTTCCTAAAAGAGGTAGGAATGTGTAAAAGAAATATCTAAGTGTTTTATAATTCTAAACCAATTTATTTTTTCTCCCCTCTGTGTTTTTTTATTTTTCTTTTCTTTAAAGTTGTATTGCAAGTTTCACACTCCCTCCTAGAGATATGATAGAATGCTATATTGGCCAAGGGGTTGGGTAGTAAAGATCAATTTTTTCCAAGGAGCGGCCATCAACTCTTTGTCCAATGGCAGCAAAGTAAAGTGTGAACTGTGTTCTTGTTTTCATTTGTAAAAGCCATGTTATTTTTGTTCCTTTAATTATTTTTTTCTATCATGCTTTACTGTTCCTTCTTCATAATATAACAATTTACTATGCTGATTAGAATTTCTAATCAATGATAATAGTTTTTCTTTCATTTAAAGATGAAGGTATAATTTCAGCATATATATGGTAATATTGAAAATAAATTAGAAATCAAATAACAGGCATCAAAGAAAGATAAGCAAAAAATGATCAGGAATTGCCAATTGAGCCAGCCGTACTAAACAATGCACTATGGTTTGTTATTTTTGGTTAGGCAAGGAGGATATGTTGTATATAAAAGTGAATAATACTAGATGTAGTTTTGAATATATTCACCTGTCAAGATCTTCCTCTTTCATAACCCTCAAATTGTCTGGGATAGGTGCATCAGGATCCTTCATTATTTGTTCTGCTTGATAGTCCCGCATCTTTTCCAACAAATTTATCAGACTGTCTTTCCTTGATCTTAGTTGGCACCACTGGCGAAGGAATGAAAAAATAATTAAATCCACACATTTAGCTTTTCTAATAATTTAGGGCATTATAAAGTGTGAAATAAGGTTTATTAACTAGAATGTCTTCCTTATGCTATAAACCGCCCCCCCCCCCTCCCTAAAAAATGCTGTAAGGGATATTAATCTTACTTCCTAGGTTCAACTGATTAGAGCGTAAACTGAGGCACTGTCTTACAAAACAATTTAAAGTCGCTAACTAGGAGACTAGGTGATGATACCTCCATAAACAATCTCTCAGATCATAATACTATAGTACTAGCAGTTAATTTTAACCATGTGGCACTTAATGGTATTTACTATGGATGTGCAAGTACTCGGAAATTCAAGTTGAGTTTTAGTAATGTTCAAACACAGCTTGAAGATTTTTACAAAACTCAAGAAATTTCAAGTTCATGGATTTTCCAAATTTATCGTGAAAATTCTGAGCTTAACTAATTTGATTCCTTCCTAAGTTAGTATATAATTTTCATATCAAATATAGTTCTATATATTTTCTTTTGTTTGATTTAAAAATATAAAACTTCTGTAACTATATTCAATTTATTTAAAAATACAAATTTTTTGCGATCATAAGTTTGTTCACAAACGAATGTCATTCTTAACCATTATGTTTGTATTAATGATGGTTTGTGCATGGATCTATTAAAAACATTTAACGTGAAATATTTTTAGTGATCTTAAAAAAAGTTTTCATTCAAATTAGATTCAAACTCAAATCAAAGTGAAAAATGCCTACTCATACACCAGTAGTTATGATTCAAAATTAATCAATTGGTTGATTAACACTCCTATTTTTATAATGTTTCTTTTAAATTTTTTCACTTTAACATTAAGGTTAATTAATGGCTTAATTTATAGAGTTGAGATGAGGAGAGTAATTTAGATGAGTGCATAAGTATTGACATGGAGAGGGGATGGGAAAGTCAGAAATTAGGTCTGTTAATTATAACATCTTGTGTGACTAACAGTACGATATATTTGATAAAAAAATATGTTTGATTATCCTAAATCAATGTTACTTAAAATACCTTTTCGTCATATTTGTAGACTTTCCACAAATCATTGATGTTGAGTTCTGGCTGAACATACTCTTTCCTATAGAAAGCAATGAATGGGACCTCAAAGTGCTGATTTCTAATAAATTCCAGGGCTTTCTTGATCTTGCCTATAGTCTGGGGTCCTTTCTTTGCACGTTCTCTTGCTTCATGGCTGCTATGACCATCCTATTTTATACAAAGAATACACAAGCATTAAAACAATTAAGACAAACATTTGAAAAAACCAAAAGACAAACTGCAAATTAAAGTATTAAGGATGTATGAAGCTTCAAAAACATACGAGCTTCAACTTTGATTTAACAAAAAAAAAAATCTGCTCAAGTAGTTATGAAGCTTCATTAATGGGGGTTTGTGAAGTCCACTTTTTTAATTCAAAGTGAACTCGAATCAACTATATGAAATATTCTTGAAGCCAAATCGAGGTTTGAATATTTTTTGTTAATTGTATTATGCTGGAAAGAAATAGGTTGTGGCTGTTTACATTATGAATCAAAATTACTTGGAATTTTTTTTTTAGTTGCCAAGATTTTTATTTGCAAAGCTTAAGATTTTTTTGAAGCGAAGTCGAAGCTAATGTTTGTTTCAAAGCTTCGCACACCCTTACAAATTAATAATAATAAGTGCAAATTCAATCAAGAAAGAACATCTAGGGAATGAGGAAATGTGTGGGAAGAATACAATGCACAAATGTGACCTCTTCCTTCTTTTTGTCATCTATAGTAAAGGTAGTCACACATTTAAACATGACTAAAGTAATGTTTACACTATAATTTATGCTAAATATTCTGATGTTAAATTTCCAACAATCATTTAAAAGACTGACAAGAGTACGAATCTATACATATTATAAAACTTCAAGGTCTGTTAGTAAACTATTATTTTTGTGGAGTTTAGCTTACAACATAACAAATGATCCATTTTTAGAATCTATGTTTAGTTTGTTGCCAATAAACCACAAAGAGTGTTAATTAGCTCTATACGGATCTACAGTTGTAATGCTTATTTTATCAGGAACAGGTAAGGTATATTATATCACGCTATCTCAAAAACGAACAAAGTAGTATAAAAAATGTATGCAGTAAACATACATCTAAGCTGGTTGACACAGGTACAGAATATAGCACATGATTCGAGCAGGGGGCGAGGGTGGGCCAAGTTTGTTTCTCTACATTCAGCCAGCAAGGTTTTTTATAAAACTTTGCCACTGCATCGATATTATATATTGTGTCTTCGCAGTGTGTTGGCACCTGTTATTAGGTTGGTTCCTTATGTAGCATATTTTATCTGCTGTAAGCTTAAATGACCTAATCTAAAGTATTATTCACAATATTTAAAAAAAATTCTACTATATCTATAATTCCTAAATAAAATCTTATATATATATATATATATATATATTGAAGTAAACTTACCTAGTTTATACCCGTGACCCATTCTACCCGACTTGCACCCCATAAAACTTTCCCAGATCCAAGATATATCAGACTCAAACGAATGACCATGGCTAACTAACTAGCGAGCTCTGATGATGTCTATATGCATGATATATCATGGTTGAACACATTCGGAAAACCTTTTAGTGCTTTCATAAGGGAATGAGATTGATCTACAAGTTTCTACTACGTTGCGCTGGCATAATGCGTTTCCTGAGTAGTGAGAGGAGAAAGAGACCATACTTCCCCTTGATCCCATGACTCTTCTCCCCGTTTTTCCTTTACCCCCCTTTTTCAAGGGATTTTTCACATTATAAAACAACCACAAAGTTACAATTATGGCACTCTTGGCAACGATAGGAAGTGAGGCACTACACTGGTGGTGGCCTTATTTATAATAATGGAACCTACTTCGCCGGCCACGTGGTCTGACACACTACTCTCGAGTTGGACTAGATTGTCGAGGATTCTAAAATGCAAATGATTAAAAATATTATAAAATAAAGAGAATTCCCGAATTTAAATATAAAATGCAAATAAAATATAAAAACTGCAGTCTTATCCTTCCTTTTCGAAACAACATAGGGATTACAAGTTGGAACATTACAACACACACACATATATATTTCATAGCCTTCGGCAGCTATAGGGTTATGTCGCAAAAATAAACCACTTCTGATAGCTTCTAGAGGTGTATAATATTCAGAATATTTCCTAGCCTTTGGCAGCTATGGGGTTATGTCGCAATAAAAAACACCTTCAGATGGATTCTAGAGGTGTTTAGTACTTTTAATTTTTCCTAGCCTTCGGCAGTTGCTATGTTATGTTGCGAAGAAAAAAATTCAGATATCTTTCAAAGGTGTTTAGCATTTAGAAATTTTCCTAGTCTTCGGTAGTTGTTCCCAAAAAAACTTCAGATAGCTTCTAGAGTTGTTTAATATTTAGAATTTGTTCTAGCCTCTGGCAGTTAGAGGGTTATGTTGCAAAATAAACCCTTCAGATAGAATAAAAATGAACTCGAGATCTTAGCGCGTCAATGTTCTAGCACTGAGTTAACCAGGATTCGTCCCTCGCTCATGATCTCATATCCACGCGCACTGACGATATAAAAGTGTAGTCAGTTTAGTCAGTGCAGACTATAACTTATGTAAATATTATAGTATAAGCCTTTATCAAAGGTACAGCTCTAGATCACATGATTTGACGTATGAATTAGTGAACCAATTTCTAGTTGTCAAATAATGATCTCCTATTAAAATCAGTCTAAATCATACATTCAACTTATCCACTAAGAATCTTAGTTTGAATTACAGCTTCAACTCGGAACCCACTGTTGTTTGTTGTCCCGGGGCCTGGTTACCAGTGGTTTATAATACTCCATTGTTTGATGTCCCGGAGCCTTGTTACCAATGGTTCATAATATTCTATTGTTTTATATCCCGGGCCCTTGCCACCAGTGCTTTATAATACTCCATTGTTTGATGTCCCGGAGCCTTGTTACCAATGGTTCATAATATTCTATTGTTTTATATCCCGGGGCCTTGTTACCACTGGTTCATAATCTACTATTGCTTGATGTCCCGGGGCCTGGCTACACAGGTAAATCATGACTTGTGTCAACTGGTTGAACTCATGCATATGCGGACAAAATTATCGACAGACACATGATTAACCCAAAAAGACCAACTTAGAAAATTGATACCTTACTAATGATGATTTTAATCCACAAAATTAGTATATACCCGAACGGGTAGTAAGACGCGGGGCTAAAAAAAATGGTATTTTTTTCCTGACTTTTCACTCCCCATTTGAGCTATACGCAGAATAAGGAATGCGAATGACGCATTGGACCTTGTGACCACAAATGTGGGTATTTATTAGAGCTATAAATTTGGTTAAAAAAATAAGTTTTCATAGACTACTTGCTATTTTCCGTTTACGATTTTGTTGTGGAACACGTTGTTTGCAATGTATTGACTTGTCAGTCAACTGTTTCATTGAATCCATCTCGACTTTAGTATGCCAACAGGTCCTCTCATGTCAAACAGTTGTGTAGCTTATCACATGGTCCTAAAAATGTCGATCACTTGACACACTCAAGCTTTGAAATATTTTTATTTATTTGGTCAACTAGTAGGCTATCGATCACTTTGCCTTCTTATGCATAAGCTTGTCGACCAGTTGGTCCTAATCTTGTAGGTCATTTGACCTACGTGGCATTCCAACATTTTTACAGCTTTCCGGCCGGTTTGTAAGGTGCCCATCATGAGCTCTGTTAACTATTATAATAATAACAACGAAAATTATTACTTTTTTTACTACAAATAAAGAACTCTAAAACCTGCTCTGGTGCTAGAATGACATCTAGTGCGTCATTCTCGTTGTAGACTAGAGCGTTAAAGACAGGGAGATCAAGGTTTGATCTCCGTCAGGTATACAGAGGGTAGTTTTATTATAAATTGTTTCCCACACTCTCTCTCTCTCTCTCTCTCTCTACACAAATGCGAGTGCACTTCCTCTAAATTCAGCTTTCTTAATCCCTAACTAATTAGCATAATTAGTACATATGAGTATACCGCGAACGGTTAGTACGACTCGGTGCTAAAAGAATAACAAAAGAACCCTTAAACTTTCATCACTCAAATTATTTCATTAAATTGCCTAGTAATATATTTTTTCTTCTTCTAAGAACACATTTTGTAAATATAGGCTTAATAGTATTCAGTACAATAAATACTTTGCGACACGTGTATTAAGTTAATTATTTTAAATTATTAATATTCTTTTAATCTTAGTAGCCGGGATTCAAACTCAAGACCACAACTCCCGGTGAGCCATGCAGTGACCATTCANCCCCCCCCTTCAACCATGTTAAAAATTCCCTGTCAAAATGTTATAGCCTATTCATTCTAGGAGAAGCTTGCCGGTCGAATCACCTTAAGAGAAGGGCTGACATACCTGTACAGAAATGGATTGTTTGCAGAAGGCCTGCTTATAAATCCATTCGGATTCCTCCTCCAGTTCTTCTGACCCATCTGGAACAGCTGTCACAGGGAAATCCCTCAACTGCATTCGCTCAGGTATATCCGTATTACGAATCTATTAAAAGTAATCATAGAAAACAAAGTTATTAGATAGGTTTGTAAAGTTTAACTATTTTATTGTTTACAATTTCATTGAAATTGAAATGTTATACTTCTAATTAATAGATTAACATCAAAGTAAAAGGATGTACAGAAATGAACATGAGAATTACTCTATATTAAAAGTAACATGAAGTCATAAGGCTCCAAAATAAGTAAATATATATATACTATAGATTGTTATTATAAAGATAAAAACATACTTCATTGTCAAGATCGGTGAAATGGCCCCTCTTCAATTCACTAGGCTCGTAAATTTCAAAAATAGACTTTTTGGTTGGCTTTTTACGAGCTGGTTTCTTTGGTTTCCGCCTAAAAACAATTGTAACCAATCTTAGCTACCCTTATGTAATTACAATGCATCAAGCCTAATTTTACAGTATACCAGTAAAAACATTATATTGAAAGATTTTTATAAATCTTTTTCAGTTTATATATTTTCATAAAGATTTGTTCAATGTGAGGTAAAGGAGAATAAGGTAATACTAGTAAACCTTTGTGAAACTTTCACACATTCAACCTGCCCCTCTCCCCCACCCCCCAAAAAAAATGATTTAGTCTTTTGTTGAGTTATTGAAATTAAATATTCAGCGAAGTGAATACACAAAATAGCAAAGAGAGTTTATTTTTGATAATTGATACAAAATATTGTTAGATTTTTCTTTTAACTTAGATTTTAAACAAAGTGTTTTAGCATAAATTGAATATGCTTTGTCAGAAGTCGGTAAAAATACTATCCACTGATACATTATTCATTGCTGTAGGCTTTGTATTTGTTGAGAAAATAGGATATTGCTAACAGAAATAATATATAGGATTAGTAAGTACACCCACATTAGCAAAAAAAGAGGATGGGGAAAACCAATAATAAATCATACATTAAAAACCGAACCCATTGAACTCAGCAGAGAATGGAAGCTTGACCTTCCTATCATCAGCAATATAGGCTATTGATAGACCAACAAGACCTTCGTCATCAGCAATATAGGCTATTGATAGACCAACAAGACCTTCCTATCATCAGCAATATAGGCTATTGATAGACCAACAAGACCTTCCTATCATCAGCAATATAGGCTATTGATAGACCAACAAGACCTTCGTCATCCAATTCATTGACAAGATGGTCTAAGGTACCACTTTCACAGTAGAAAAGACTGCTGATGACAGGGAGATTGAGGTTTGAATCTCGGTCAGGTGTACTAAGGTTTTTTTCAAAATTGTTTTCCACTCTCCCTCCATGCAAATACAGGTACACTACTTCTAAATATAACCTTCCTTATCCCTCAAACCACCAGTGTAATTAGTACAAAAGTAACAGTAAAACTGTGATGAACAGAGCTTGGGTTTTGATTAAATCATCTTTTTTTAATTTGTTATATACAATGCTCATAATTACATAAACTTTGTTCAGGATCCCCTTGTTGTAAAAATCTATACTTATATTTGGGTTTTTGATCATTTTTGAATTCTGGGTAATATTTCTTTGTTTGCGTCTTGTTTTTAATTTTTTTTTAGACTTTTTGAGTCATTTTAAAACATTCATGATGAATAAGTATATTTTTAGATACCATACAGTCAATATTTTATAAATGTATATTTTTGTCCAACACACAGCTGTCGGAATGAGACTTTATAATGTAATCAATGAACTTTGTATACCCTTTACTTGTATGGTTGTAAAATACACATTCCTGTTGAGAGACTGCAATTAAGCTGAAAGGGGTAGTGTTGGGAGGGGGTAGCTATTATTTATTATGCAGGTATTGGTAAATGTAAATAGGTAAATGTTATATTTAGCAGAATACAAGACTTTAGTTGCTAAAGGCTTTTCATTACATGAATATTTTTTAGTTTACATTTGTAAAGTGCATGTCTGATTTAATTGGGTGCACTTATTACAAATTTTTGTTCGTAATATTTAGGTCATTTTTAGAAAATATGAAGTCATTATTAAGAAATTTTAGTTAATTTTGTTATTTTTTGATTATTTTAAGTTCATCAAAATCCGGGCCCTGGTGTTAAGTAAAATTAAACACCTTAAACAATGTCACGCCCTATGTCAGTTTTTATGATAAATAAAATTATGGTTGTATAAATGAGTCAATTATACATTCACTCAATTATAAGAGCATCCATTACTGTGTCCAGCCTGTGGCCTGGGTCACTTTTTTCATTCAAGTCATATATTTTCTACTACCTGCTAGCTAGCTAGGCTTGTGGTAGCTTCATTTGCCTTATAGTCTAACTTAAGACTATATATAACAGGCACAACATCCAGTCCCCGGGAGTTAATTTATCAATATAAAAGGGTAAACCCCTATTTCATCAAGTTATTAGAACACAAGACTATAGTAAAATAAGTATAATAGTTTTTTCTTTTGATCTTGGTCAAAGCATAAAAACACACACACCTCTTTTCAGCTTCCTCATCTCCTTCCTCAACATCATAATCGTCTTCTTCATCTTCATCTTCGTCAAATTCATCATATTTTTCAAACTCGTCATAGTCAAAATCAACTCCGAAAATATCTTGAGCCTCCTGAAGAGCTCTGAAATAAAGGAGAATGTATAAAAGCAGCAAATGTAAAACATAAAAAGTTGATCTATAAATGTACCCAGTGTTTATTCATGGAAGTACTCAACTAAATTTAAGGCTACTTATAAAAATGTATTTTCATAGCTTAGTATTTGGGAATAATAAAAATATGGTGATTGTATTAAAGTTAGTATATATATAAAAAAAACTAGTTTGTTTAAAATAAAACGTTAAATTTTAAAAATATATACAGGTAAAACATTTTAATATAGCATAAGCAGATCCAAATTATCCATACAAACTATTTATTGAGAAATAGTACATTAGATTTTTTAGCAAAAAAATAAAGGCAAAATGGTTTATTTTAACCCTTAATGTGTGACATTTACATAAAATTAAAAATTTATAACAGGTTCTGATCTGATAGAATATAAATAACCTATTGAAAAAAAAAGTATCAACTCTTTAAAATCACAATCTAGAGATCGACATAAATAATTAAGAGCACTATAATGAATAAAAAATAATAATTTGAAAGCATTATGCACCAAATCAAATTAATTGCAATGTTCAACTTACGCATCTGAGAAAATTGGTTTACGTTTCTTCCTTTTGTCAGAAATAGGTTGTCCATCATCATCAACAATAAAATCATCAGCATCAGAATAATCTCCCTCTTCATCCTCATCTTCAAAGCGTTCCACCTCTGGTCGGCCCTTGTCTGAAACCCTGTCTTCATCCTAGAAACAGGCAAAAACCTAGGGGTTAATATTCCATGGTTGTCTTGAATTTTGTCTTATATCCCACAACTTAGGTACTTTTCTGGACACTTCTATTCATAAACCTACCCTGAGAAGTGAGATCAATACCTAATTGTCTTAATATGAGCCTTCAGACTGATTCTAAACAAGTATTAAGTCAAAAATAGAAAAAAAAGTTTACTAAATTTTCAACACCAATTTTATTTTTCCAGTCTTCCAAAAATATGACAATTTTGTAACAAGTGAAGGTTTACAATAGAATGAGATTTTAAATAAAAGTTAATAGAAGAAAATGTGTGTACATAGAAAAATAAAATACTAACAGACAAACTTAAAATGTTTTAGTGAGTAAACCAAATAGGCCTAGATTAATTTTTTTAATTTGTTCTGTACAAATGTTATAGGGTTAAAAGGAGTTGTGGGATATATTTTGCTAATAATTAAAGGACATAACAAAAACAGTACATACGCATAATTCAAACAAAGTGGTTTTAAAAACAGGATTAATTCTAAATGCTTCTATTATTAATAATATTAATATAAATCAAGGAAACCATTTTTAGACAAAATGATATATTTAAATATGATGAAAAACAAAAAATTAGTAAAAAGAGTGAAGAAACAAAATCTTAAAGATGAGTTTTAATAAAGATTAATGAAGCCTGCAAATGGTTAAAATCTACATTATAAGAATTAGCTCAAAATTTGATTATGTTTGAAATTTTTTTTTTCTAAAGCTATTTTAATTATATCATAGGAAATAGACAACTTGACTTTTTCCATTTTTACACTGATCTATGAGACATCATTAAAAATATTTTGTTATATTTAAAAGAAGGTGAAAGGTGGATAGCAACATATAAAAGGGAACGAGCACAATATGGCTGATACAATGAAAAGAAGAAAACAGTTCACACTTTACAATGCTGACACTAGACAAAGAGGTAATGGTTGCCAATGAAGAAGGTTGATCCTTATCGCCTAATCCCTTCACATAGGTTTCATTCTATCGAAACTGATCGAGCAACAAATAATTCAGTTGAAGCCCAGTTTAAATTGTAGAAAATTAAAATGTCTTATTAATTAAAATGCATCAGTAGCCATTGTGCAAAAATTTTTGATCATTAGTTATTGATGTTTGAACAACATTTTTTTTTTTTAAATACAAAGTATCCTTTTGGATTCGCTTCACCGGGGAGTTGAAAAACATGACCAAATCATGACCAAAGTTACCGGTTAAGTTCCCTTTAAGGGAAGGTCCATCAAATTGATGGATAAAGTGAGATATTGTAAGACAAACAGGAAGAGTGAGTAGTACTGATATTTTTACCTTGTCCAATCTAGATCTAGTTTATTAGAGTACAAACGTATGTGTGTGTATATATAAAGTTCACAATTCCCTTGCAGCGTCGCAGCATGGCAAGAGCCAGACAATCCGAAACTCTAAAAATGTTTAACCAAATTTAGAAAGTATTTTGACAACTCTTCAGATGTCTTAGTATATTACCCTTTTCGGAGCTCATAATCAGAAATCTGGTAGTGAACTTCAAAGTCAACCTTTAAAAGCAATATATGTGTAGTAAGCCCATGTGAATCCATAACTTTCAATTTTGCATCGAATCCAAATCTTGGCTAACCAACTCGAATCTGAATCAAAACTTATGTGTAAAAAAAAATTAGAGTAGAGTTTGAATAAAACCTCATACTAACTTAAGCTATACAACTGTTAATAAATCATATCCATACACTTAGAAGAGTTAGTTATCTAGACACCCTACAAGTGTGATATTATGTAACAATGAGCCAAAAATTAAATTGTTTGTATGCACTCACTTTTGTCAAAAATGAATGTCCATGATAAAACTAAATATAGAAACTATATTGCTAATTATTTTTTGATGTGGATGACAGAGTTTATTCAGTATTTATAATATGATATAAACAATAACAAACCCACAACAATGTGACTAGTTATTTATGGCATGGACTCTCAAACTTTCAATTATTTGATATGTCCTAGCATAAAGTCATACTCAGGCTTCTTTATAATCAAATCGACCATTGGTGACTAGGCCAATAAGATAGCTTAACAAAAAATTAAGTTTATAATAGTTTTAAAAATATATTAAGACAAGATTAAAAATATAATTTAAAAGAAATCTCACATACCATTTCCTCTCTCTCCTTGACAGGTGCAGAAAACAAGAAACAAAATGATTAGAAAACAATCAAATAAACAAACACAAATCAAACACAAACAACACACCAGTAGGACAGTAAAGAAACCTATCCCAACATGTTTAGTACAAGCAAGCAAATATTTGATAGAAATATACCCCAAAGAGAGGAGCATTGGTGTTTCTCATCCATCAATGAAAAGAGTTTAGAGGCCCACCAATTATTTTGAATAATGATTACGGTGAGTCAACCCCCAAGTACTTTATTGTACAAACTAAGCACCTTTTTATTAGTACAAAGTCATAAACTATCTCGCCTTGGAGAACAAGATGAATGTTAGCATTCACTTGAAATGAGTATGGGAAACTACAGGCCAGGGTGTAAATCTTTATCTCCAGAGCCAAAGAGGTGTGCAAGGGCACATTTTCCCCCTGTAGATTATATGCAAAGAGCCTGATGATACAAATTATTTGATATTTTGTTCACAGCATTTACTATTTTGTTTACGACAAAGAACTGAAAACTATTGAGATAAATTGAATAGATGTGTAGAAGCTAATAACAATTTAATTTCAAAATGTATGTTTACAAAGTTACATCTTTAGTATTTTTAAATTGTATGTTCAACATCAAGTTTATTAAAGGTTTAGCCCAGGGAGTAGGGGTTGATTGGCTAACCTAAAGAAAATGCACCCCCATTAGCATGAAAAGGATAAAAGAAAGCCACAATGACAAAAATTACACTGGGAAATTATTGTCAATTGACCTGACAGATAATCAAAGCTCAAACTTCCCATCCAGATTAATGCAAGATTTACACGCACTATGTGACCATTAGTGTGGACTAAATTATTTGTACAAACCACCAACATTCTTTGCCGTTCTCATTATTTGAAATAAAATATTTTATAGCTATTTTGTTTTCTTGATATTTGTGACAGCCTGATGATAGTCCTGCAATCTAGATTTAACATTTCTATCGCAACATGTGCACAAGGTTGACGAATTGAAATACATGTACCCCTCTGGCTCTGGGTCCAAGTGATTACACCCCAGAGGGACTGTAAATTGAAAACTACAATTGATAAAATGTACAAAATATGTTCAATGAAAGCCTTATATGTTAAGTGTGGATTTATACGGGTTTAAGTTTGTGGGACCTAATTAATGATGAGACAATTTAAGAACAAAATTGGTTGGTCTTCCCCTTGACATAAACTTGTGGATATATCATGAGTCAAGAGATTATACACACTTTAAAACTACCCTAATGCCAACACAACTAGGTTAGAAACAAACTATAGCATTATAGGGGTATGTGGGATATTATAG
Organism: Timema monikensis; assembly: GCA_902151445.1. NCBI lineage: Eukaryota > Metazoa > Arthropoda > Insecta > Phasmatodea > Timematidae > Timema > Timema monikensis. The sequence goes on along the minus strand of CABFVZ010001146.1, from coordinate 29,763 downwards.
AACCAAACATTATGTTTAAAATCATAAATATCACATTCAAGTTGCATACTTAATACATTTTTCCTGTTTAAGATAAGTGAAACACATTAACAAACAAAACTACATTAGAAATGGTCCTCAGCATAGCCGTTTTAATGTAAAGAAAAGCATAAAGGAATAGCATATAATAAACAAACTGTAACATACATGGTCTGAGCCGTCATCAAATAGCTCATTTGCAATAGCATCCCTAGCACCTTCTACTTGATCATCCTGTTCTTCTTCAGACTCCTCATCTTCAATTCTACGAAGACGTTTAAATCTTTTCTGAAAAAATATATAAAATAGTTATAATCCAAACACTTTAAATGATCCTATATTACAAAGTCTTTCTATGTCAGAAGTTTTTTTTTAAAACTTCATGGCATGACCCTGTGATCGAACTATGGCACGAGAGGCCACCACAATTAGCGATGATAATGCTGGCATTTGTGGATAGAAGATGTCATGTGGTCAGTTCAACCAACCCTCAGACCATTAATCTCAGTTTTCTAGACCAGAGCCACTATCTATTTATTCAAGTAGCTCTTCATTTGTCCTCACAAGGCTGAGTTTGACCCTGTTCCAGACACACTGCTTCAAAAAGAAATTCCAAAAGTATTGATGAACCCAAGATCTCTCTAGCCAACAACTCTAACCATTAGAAATTTGTTTACCATAATAGATGTAAAAAATAGCCTATTCAAGTATTAAAATAAACTTTTTTTACTTTTACTCAAAATGGTGTATTTATAACTGATTATTCTACATGGTGTTATCAGTGTTTCTACCATTTAACATGTTCACTTGTTTTTAGACTACCTGTAATCCTAGTTGTGAATTTAAAGTCGTTCTACGATATTTTTTTAGTTACCTACAATACTTATTAGTTCACAATTATGGCCATACCCGTTCAACTTTTACTCCCAAGTTTTCTTCAATAAGATCATAGTCTTCATCTTCTAGACGGTCATCAAAATCTTCATCATCACTTTTTTTCCTCTTCTTTGAACCTCCAGATGCATCAGAGTCTTCTCCGTCACTTTCATCAATTGGTGCATCATCAATCAAGTCTTTCAGTTCTTCTCTCAACCTTTCTTCATCATCTTATAATTTAGAAAAACAAATGAAGGTATGAAAAAAATGTGAAACAAATGAAAAAAATCGTATATTTGTTCTATATATATATATAAATAATTAGCACACCTAAATTAATGTGAAAATTAAACTCCTCCTTAGAGTGGAACCAAAACCACTTATAATTCTATATAAGTTTAGGTGTTATTTAAATATTAAAGTTGAATTTAAATCAAAGTGTCTTCAAAGAGATAGTAGGGGAGAAATTAAGACCTCTTACCCTATTAACACACAGCGCAATTTTAGTTATATTTCACATCAAAACATTAAAGAGATTACCAACTCTTAACTAATTTTATTTGAGATAACAATATCTGTTAAATATCCCTAAGGAAAAAATGTTGCAGTTGTAGTTTCTGCTAGCCAATAAGGGGCAAGTTTTTATTTTGTTTTCTCCTCTTTTAAGATAGATTAAAAGTATAAGGGGATGTACCTGGTTTTTATAATTATGATTAAGGAACAACCAAACTTCATTATTAGTTACATTCATAGTGATTTAGTAAGGAGAATTATAATAATACTAATTAATTATTCAAGGAACACCCATATATTTCATATCAATTATATATTTTCATTTAGAATTAGATCCTTTTGTTATTGTTTATTGGGTGTTCCTTGAATAATTAATTAGTATCAAACTTCATTAGTTTATTTAGTTTATTCCCTTGAACACGGAATTAAAAATTGACCTCAAGTAATAATTGGATTAGGGATTCTTAAAAAAATTCAAATCTGATCTTTTTAAAGTAGCTTACTTAACCCACTAACTGGTGTGTGTAGCATGAGCCTTGAAGCCATTTTTCTACTCGTATATTAGTATACAATAAATATGTTTTCTACTTATTTATTTTATCATTTATTGCTTTATTCATGATCATTGTATATTAATGAACTGGTAGCTCTAGCTTTAAGCTTCAATATGAAGTATTCAGATTGGCCAAACATATAGAGGTGCATTGATAAATGACAATAGAATAGCTCATTGTGTCGATTCACACCCACACCAGCATTTGGGTAAACAAAGACTTTGTTCAACGGCGTATCAAGGAAAGAGTTAAGTGATTTATTGTTTGGAATTGACTTGATAATAATTGTACCTTTGAAATATCACCAATTGTATATATGAATAACAGTGACATATTACCTTCTTCCTCCTCTTCCTCACTATCCATTGCTTTAATCCGTTTTGACTTTTTCTTATGATAACCTTCAACCTCATCATCTTCCTCCTAAAGTAAAGAAAAATCCATTCACTTTTCAAATTAAATCCATTCTATTATTAATAATTGTAAAGTAAAATAAAGGCAGGTTTTGTAGGGCTCTCTCAATTTAGTATTTCATAATAATGTTACACATTTTTTACTATCATCGTGTCTTACTACCTGTTCAGGTTAACTATATAAACACATACCTACATAATTATCTAATGGGATAAGGATGAGTATGGAAGCATTTTAAAGGAAATGTACCTATATTTATATGGAAGGAGGATGCAAAAACTTGGTAGACCCAACCGGAATTCAAACCTAGATCATCAGCGGGCTAGTTTAATATAAAAGTTATGCCTTAGGCCACTGAAGCAGGTGTAACTATTATTTTGTAATACCTATTATACATCGCCATGACCAAGGAAGCTTTCAACAAGAAGAGGTTACTGCTGATCAGCAAGCTAAATTTGGAACTGAGGCAGAAAGTGATGAAATGCTACATTCGGAACATCGCGCTATATGGAAGAGAAACTTGCACTCTCAGGAAGATGGAAAATAAATACTTGGAGAGCTTTGAAATGTGGTTCTGGAGATGACTTTAGAAGATCAGGTGGACAGCCAGGGTGACCAATGAAGAAGCCCTAAGAAGAATGGGTGAAAAGAGAATCATTTTGGATGTGATTCATACACACAAAGCAAATCAGATCAAACACATCCTTATGAGGAACTGTCTTTTCCACAACATCATAGAAGGCAAGGCTGAGGGAAAGAGGAATTTAGAAAGGAGGAGGATTCAAATATTGGATGACCTGAAGGAAAGAAGAAAATTCTGGAAGCTGAAGAAATAGACAGAGGCCAGGGCGCAATGGTAGTCTAAGTTCAGTGACAGGAGGAATGGACCTGCCGTAAGACAGAACACATAATAATAATAATAATAATAATAAAGGAAGTTCAGCAAGAAACCAAGGTATCAACAAATCATATTACTGGGAAACCAGTATGACATGGTAAAGACCGTAATAAGGAGCTAATAGCAAATTAAGAGGTACTTCAGCCCCTGTTTGATGAGGGTTCAGCTCCTCGATTGGTTCAAATGATTGAGAGAATAAAGGAGGGGTCCTAAGCCCAATATGGCCATTCACCAACAGATAGGTGTTAAAATAAAGACAGTTAAGTTGTGTCAAGTTAGCTGATTGACCTAACCTACTAGTTATCAGGACAATGGTAGGAAGGAACCTCGAGGTTCAATTACCCCCTCATGCCTTTTAACTTCACCATAATCTGTAATCTCCTCTCCTACACGAAGTGTAACTTTCACTCTTCACTTCAATAAACATCATAAATGTAAACATGAGTGTTGATCCTATGAATGGTTTATCCTCAACCTTCCCAGTCCATACCAGATTGGTGTCAAAGAGAATGACTATTAGATTACAGTTCAAAAATGCATACTGGGTTGTGAATTTGAATTCTTTCAGCACTAACATGCATGCGTGTTACCCTGAAGGCCAAGGTTCAATCCTCATCTGGGTGCAATGGAGAGTTTTTATTCTACAGTATGGTTTTCCCTCATTACTTCAGGTGAAATAATACTGGAACTTAAGAATACTGATAAAAAAAACTAAATTGAATTTAAAAAAGAACTTAGGCTTAGTATAAAAATAACATTATTGTATTTAGCTTTTCAGAATAAATTAAAATCCTATACCATTTTTTGAAAACTAGACTATCACAATGAAACTTAAATTTAATTTGGTCAGGGAAAACTGTTACAGATATATTTACAATAAGTCCATGACTAAAGAGACAAGACTGGTAAAGTATTTAAATGCCTACCTCAGTTTCATCTGCCTCAGAGTCCAAAAAATCTGCCATTTTAGTTTCTTCTTATTCACTCAATCAGGAAAAATATCTGAAAGTTAAAAAAAAATGAAATAGCCTTTACAATTTTACGTACAGAGTATTCTTATGTAAAGATGGTTTGAGTCCAAAATTTTCCTATTCTGAATTTTCAATTTACCTACAGATCTTGAATCTGAATCTTAGAAAATATGGTAGATATAAGAGAATTACTTAACTGCATTAATTCTTAAGTTGCTATAAAAATATAAATAGTAAGATGTGTTGTTTTGTTATAGACTTAATATGTTCAATGTAACATTCTGAGACATTAAAAGATCATTTTCACCAGAAGGCTTGCAGTTTAAAATTGTTGTGGGACACATTCTTTTTTAGTTTATATTCCTCTTATAATGTAATTGAATTTACATGCATACACACAACCATGACTTAACTTTGGCTGAAGATGTGGGGTAAAAGTAAATAAATACGACACAAAAATCACATTGACTTTAAGTGAGATTAGTATGATCAAATTTGTTTGAAGAGATTCACACACAGTAAGTAATAACTAACTTGAAGGAAAATGCTATTTTGACCATTGTAAATAAAAGGGTTTTTTTAGTGAATATGTAAAAGTTCAAAAAATTTGATCAAATTCCTTGAATTTTCCTGGCCAAGCAAATTCCTTGTTTTCCAGGTAGCTGGACACACTGTATTCTAGCTTTCCAAATTTTGTGTATCTTCAAGCAAATTTGACTTTCAGATGTTTGGTGATTATGAGTTGTTTCTTGGCTTGAAGTTTTTGTAATAAAATCACTAACCACCCTTTTCAAGTAAGTAAAGTGTTTTAAAACTAAGTTATCTATTGAAAATTGGTTCCCTACCAGAAAATGGTTAAACTGCAGAAATATTCTTTGTGATATTTTTATTTTTGCCTTGTAGCTCCAAATTTAGTTTACTTAATGATGGTATCAAGGACTATAAAATATAGTAGCCATCAATTCTTTGATTCTCTGTAGTAGATTATATCCATTTCTTTAAGAAAATAGGCTATGTTATTTGTGAAAGCAGCACTTTGAATCGCTGAAGGACTTTGCCTTTATTTAGCCAACAAACATAATTTATGTGAAGAAGCATATCTCTAGTCCTACTTTCATCCGTAAACTCACTGAACAATCTCAATTTTCAATGACCAGGGTAGTGTAAACAATACTATTCTTAAAATTACCTTAACATAAATGAAATTCTTCATAGTTAAGAATTCTCCACAAAGAGGTTAAGAGTGAATTAATTTGGTCTCTACACTGAAATTCCAGAAATTGTTAACATTTTTGTCATAATGAAAGAAAGGCTATTAATTCACAAGCACCATCTATGATTCTGCTGGCAAATTTGTATATTGGCAAATTTGTAAATTGGCAGATTTTCCTTAAGCGTAATTCTTGAATTTGCAAAAAATCTGCTCTTGATGTTCAGGTTATTATTATGAATTTAATAAATTCCTATGGTTGAAAAATTGTTTAAGCTCATTTTCAGAAAAATGCTTAGATGTTGACCTGTGATAAACATATAATGGGAATCATCAATCTGTAAATTGTTGGGAAATAAGGATTAGCTAAATCTGTCTTAGGTTATTTGGTTAAACATGTGGCTATGGGTTCAAATATAGGTGTTGATTATATCTGGCTGTTAAACTATATAATAAGACAAAGTAGAAACACTGTACAGTAATGTAAAGTACAAAGTGTTTCTATACTGTCAATACACTTCCAAGTCAATAGGCAATAATTTATTTTGTTATCATGACCATTAAAATAGTGATCATATAGTGTGAGTGTTGATTAAAATTTGATTGTGTAATTATGTTGTACAAGATACACTACACCAGTAGTTCTCAAACTGTTTTTAGATTGTACCCCTTGGCCATGACTAAAAGTTTAATGTACCCCCAAGATAAAACATTTCCAAATAACAGGTTTTGGAAAATATGACCATATGGTAAATTATTGATCTATTTAATCTATTGGGGGAAAATATCAGTTATCAAAATATTTCAAATGTAACAAAGCTATTTAGAGATAATCCTACTGCTACAAACTTATAATTTTACTGTAAGAAGTTTGTAGAAAAGTTTAACACGTTTTCTTCAAAAGTTTGTTCAAAAAAATAGAGAAAAAAGGTAAACCTAAATACTAAATATCCAAATCAAGATTTTTAATTGTAATTCTGGAGCTGATATATTATGAATCCCAAAGTTTTTCGATGAGAGGGATGTAACTGCATGGTTTGGCACACCTGTTTTATGTCTGGTTGTCCAGTTGAAACTTTCAAGTGAATGTCCAGCTCCAAATTTAGCCGAGTGCGGTACTTATTTTTTAGGTACAACATTGATGAAAAACCACTCTCACAGAGATATGTTTTAGAGAAAGGTGTCATAAACTGCTATTGAAAAGGTGTCAAGTAGATGGTTGAAAGTTTTCAGAAATTGACCAATAGCCGAAAGCAAATACGGGGGAAAAAAGGTTGGAAATAATCAGATAACAATAATTGCCAACAATGAGGATTTTCCTAAAGTCCCTAGTTATTTTGTCAACTTTTCCTTGAGAGCTGCTTACGTACACACTGAAAGGTGCCTGCGTACCCCAGTTTGAGAACCGCTGCACTACACCATTGATTTAGAAAAGAATTAGGCTACAGCGTTAACAAATGATACATGATTAAATAGATTATAATGTGAATATAAAACTGACTCCTATTGCACTTGCAAAACCAATTATTTATGATACATTTGGAAACAAAGTCCTCCCACATTTATTGCAACATGGATGTCTAAAATTTTCACTAGAGTCTAGCTGTATTTTCAACAAGAACGTCTTTGCTTACTACTTTGCCCAACCCTAATTAGATTGGTTGGACTTCGGCTTGGTGGTAATTATATTCCTACCCAGTGGGGGGATTAAAATCCCAATTTGCTCTGCGCCCCCCACTCCCCGAAAAAACAAACCCACCAACAACTAGGCATTCACACTGGTCTACTATAATAGACATGGATATTACAATAGCAATTTAAGTTTCAAGGAAAGCTTTTGTTCTATATGAATTTGAATGAAGATTTTTTTTATGTTATGAATTGAAATCAAAATAAATAATAATTTTATTAATTTAAGCTTTGAAAACCATGAAACTTTCCTTTGAAACAGTTTTTGGATGGAAAAAATAATCCTTTACTTAAAAGCTATTTTTATTCAAACTCTAACAAAAGACAATACATTATTATAATCATATTCATATTATAATAGCAGTATTTTTCGAGTCATGAATATGATGTACTAAAAAAACATGTTAACAAATAAATTATAAATCAACTTTCCGTGCTTTCATGGATGAGAATTTCTTAATAATGTCATCAAAACTAATATCACATTGACATATAATAATCTCATATAAATTACTTAGACAAGGGAAAAGAGACCTGTTATATTTCAAAGAGAATTAAGTTAAAGAAGGAATTGCATAAAATAAAATTATAAAAATACTTTAAGAACCTATGAACCAAAAAATGGCATCAGCCCTATATTGATTTCCATTCCAGTTTTTAGGTAATTTATTATTTAGTGTTTTTGTTAATTAAAATTAACTTAATCTCAGTCATCTGTTCTGGTTTGACATTATGATTTGTCTTTTAAGTCATGTTCTCTAGTGTCAATTTTGATAGCTTTAGGCCAAATTTACCAATTAATATTAATAATAAATGGTTAGGAAAGAATGTTTACTGATGACTTGATATGGGGAGGGGGAGAAGGTATAAAAAGTATAGGAACAGCTACAAGAATGGAATGATTATTAAAAGGAAAAGGATAAGATAAGACCTAGTAAAATATAAAGTTAGATGGAGTAGAGATGAAAAAGGTACAGAAAGTAAAATATTTTGAAAGTGTGATTGAGGCGAAGGGTGGGAGCTGTTCTATAGGTGTGTGTAAGAGACCTACAGACAGGTTATGAGGAAGAGAAGTGCCCTTGAAGTGTAAGGAGGTGCTTTACAGGACGTACTTTGTACCCATATTTCACACGTGCAGCAGAAACATGGACAATGAATTTAAGAGTGACTAGGAAAGTAGAAAGTTAGGTTTAACTGGTGGTGGTGATTAACTTTTCTGAAATCATTAGGTTAGTTGATACCATAATACTCAAGATTTGTTTTAAACAGGGTGAAAAGGTGATGGTGCTTCATTTGCAAGAGTTGGGTATTTCTAGACAATTACTGCGTGTTTGCCACAATCATAATTATACTTTGGGATACAGTTTAAAATCTCCAACTTGTTCTAAAGATGATAAATTAATGTACTTGTGGAATATTTTTTAAGAGAATGCATTTACCAGTTTCATTAGGTATTATAATATTGTGGTTTTGTTATTGCCAAGTACTAAGTTGTACGGTAAAATTATTATATTATCGTATATACAGAGGTTTGGTTGTCAACTTCGACTTTTTTAGAAACATTTGCTTGTGGAGGTTGCTAAAGGGTTAGGGAATATTATAATTTCAGCGGTCCTGAGGTGGTTGTAGAAAATTAATGAATCTTTGATCTAGCAAATAAAGATATGTAATAATGGCACTTAAGATGTTTGGGTCTTGAGTATTTTTGATACTTCAACATGTAATGGTGCCTTTTTTATGTACCAAACAAGTCATGCAAAAAACCTCATGTAAATTGAAAGAAAAACCCATTTAGCCTGGAACAGTTTTTTTGGATAGATTGATGTAAAGTATATTTCGCTCTCAAATGTTGGAAGTGCGTGTCTATCACTCTATGTCCATTGTAATATCAATCATCAAAAGAACTTTGAATCCACTCTACTACAGAAAAGTGCACCAACAACGTTGAAGGCTATTGGTCCTGATTGAGAAGCTTCTTTAAGAGGCTTGAAGTTTTATACTAAAGATTAACTTTTGAACATATTTATAGATTGGTTTATGGAAATTCACATAAATATAAGTTTTCCTGCCATGCTTCATGTCCATCCGGTATCTCATGAATTAGTAATAAGTTACACATCCACCGCCCCCTTCCTCATTCAGACTTCATGATGTGCCTTTAATGCACAGTATTGTGGGTACTGTCCCTATCAAAAGCTTATGTTGAAAAATTGTACTTTTTCTAATATGTCTTTTCATTCACATTCTTAGTGAACCATTAGTTTAATTTGGTGGAGTAGTTTCCTGTTGATTCAGAGAAAAATTAGATGCTACCAGTATTTAAAATAAAATTAGGGGTTGGCCTAGTTATTTTAGTGCCATGTACTCAATTATCATTTTAAATATTAAAATAAAAAGTATTCATTTAATATAAATGAGGTCACACCAAAAGATTAAAAAAAATAAACTAACTTAAAAAGACGGCCCTACCTAAGCTCAGTTGAATGGAATTTACATGGCATAGGCCTATATTAATTTTAAGGAGCTTATCTTATCTGTAAAATTGTAATGGTACTGCTGTCTATTATGTTTTTTGTACTTTGCTAAAAAAATTGATTTGTTTAACTTTATTTCATGATAACATATTCATAATGTCTTTTAAAATTTAAACTTCTGTAAATCCATAGTCCTATAAGTGAGCTCTAGCTCTTTGGATCATGTAATTATCGAATTAAAAAAATTAAAAATTGAGTCCCCTAGACCAAGGATAACTAAGCTATTTGATAAATTAACGAATATATCAATAGCGTGATGCTGAAATATTAAGTATTTTTATTGGACTCGCATGTTCAAAAGTGTAATATGTGAAGTAGGTTGTCAAAACTTCCATAAACTTAAAGCCTAACAAACAAATTTAGCAGTGAAAACAAAGTCCTAGTGACAAAATCAATAAATAAACAAAATTACAATAGCTGGCTTTTATATAAGAATAATATGTGCCAATTAGTAGAATTCCATAATTTGCTAGCATTACTTGATTTTTAAAATAGGGTTAAAATAGGGTTCCAATGAATATAGCTCTAGAAAATGAACATGAGATACAAGTCCAAAAGGATAGGTTGTATCTTACCAAGATATATCCGTGTTCTTAAAATGGAGCAAATTTAAAACTTAATAATTAATAGGAAACTTGAAACTCATTTGAAATAACTTCAATTTTCAATATGGCTACATTTATATAAAACACAGACCATCACAGTTCCAAGCAAACTGGAATTGCAAGGTTTCTAGAGTGTAAGGTTGGGCAGTTAAGAAGGTTTTATGGTTCACTTTGCGGGAGATGATGAAGTCGCTTCATGACCAAGAGCGCGACTCCGTTGCGCACAACCGTAAAAACTCCTTAGTGTAGTGTAATTAAATCCATCGCCCTAAATGGCTGTGCGACACCTCAAATATAGTGGTTTTTTTTAAATGTACAGTACTTATTCAGCACAATTTGACGTTTACAACAGTACATTTTTATTTTCATTATAAGAATGCAATAACTTTATTTATACATTAAAATACAATACAATGAAACTGTACGACCTGAGAAAAGTACTATGGGAGGGTTTATTTCTATTTCTCAGGCAGGAAGTTTTCGTCAGTGAGAAAGTTTTATATAATAATTTGAAGTTGATCTTTTATTTACTTTTTTTCCATACGACGATTGGTTTCGCAGAAATACAAATATTATTAAATCAGTAGTAAGATAACTCGATTCTGCGTACCGAGGGCTAACAGTGGAGTAAGTCTGCGGCTACTAAACTTTAAGCTACTTTTCCTACTCGGATTAACACTCATATTCGATCAAACCATTATTGTTATTATTATTTATTTAGTACATGGGTTACTGTTAATATATATTTCATTACCTTGAAGGAAATTATAATTTAACTTGTTATTAACATCCAGACTTGCTTATTAAAGAGTATTTTGGGCTTTTGTGTTGTCATTATTGAACAAGCTTTATAATAGCAGTATACAAAATTTCAGATGTGATTTTGAAGTCAAAGTCCACAAATATGTGTTGCTTCCAGTTAGAAATCAGTTCTCTCACCATTATTTACTTGCCTTTTTTATAGGGACCTAAAATTTAACCGAACCATGGATCATGCTCATATCCTTATTTATCTTCATTTCGTAATATTGAAGAACTGCAACTTTTCCCTGTGTTTCTTTATTTTACCCTGCTATCTTCAGTATGCGTACCACGTCTTCTAGAAATCATTGACGGATACGAACAGTAGAAGCCCAATTTTTAGAATCAACAAACCCGGTAGTGGATAATGATGACATTTGTGTTATTGTGAATACACATAAGTTCGTTTACCTAAATATCACAGATTCAAGGTATCTACAATTTCTTCCTTTTGTACAATGAACTTTGCGTTTATTACAGAGCAATAAATCCAAATGAATAGTTGTAAGAACAGTGCCTATCTTTCCTTGAATTTTGATTCTTCAACTAATTCGGGACTTTTGTTCTTTTTCTGAGAAATAAGTTTGCTCCTGAGCCTACAAATTTCCAAATATTTTTGTTTCAGCTCACTTTATTGTTTCACTAATTTGAATTTCAATATTTTGCTTTACTTTTGTAATTTAATATATTAGGTCATTATTTCAGTTTCATTCCCCATTGGTTTGACTAGTTTATAAGCTTAGGTTTTTAGAGACACAATTAACTACACTCTCCACTAGAGTTTCTTTCCCTGCATATCTATAGAAGATAATATATCAGTTACAATTTTTTTATCTATTTTTATGGCTAGCTGGACGGGTAATATTTTCCCATTGGACAACATATTTTAAGGCACGACAAGGGGGTGCAACAATAGACGATTTTTATTTATATTTATTAGACAAGTTCAGCATTTCAGCCTGAAGATTGCATTCCTGATCATCAGGTAAAAATGTGGTGAGTAAATAGAACAAAAGTCAGGATTCCATTTCTATCACGTTTACAAATATGAATCCATCTTCGTCTGGCACTGGGATATTTAAGTAAGTTGGTTACTATTGCACACGGGAACGATAAAATGCTTTCCCGGTATTTTCTAGTGGTGCTACAATACTTTTGTAACACTTCACGGCTTACACATAAATAATCATTAAGGCTTTAATAAACACACACAAACATTTACTATTCACAGTAACTTTGGTAGAATACTTGACATAAATAAGAAGTGAATAACGAGTTTGTCACCGCACGATCACGTGTAGTACTGAACTGAAGCAGCCCGGCGTTAGTCAGCTTGAGGTCATGAGCTGATATCACAGCAGTGCTGCGTGTTCGGAAAAATTTGACCGCAGGCCAGTATAGGGAATGAACCAACCTTATATTCTAAAAAGTTTACTGTAATTGTATCCATTGATCTTTATAATATAACTGGATAGAAATCTGTGGCTGAAATGTTCGAGCTGCCATCTGAAAACCAATTGTAAGAGAGAAAGAAACTTACGGGTATCTCCTTATCTCCGACATCCATAATAGGCAATGTGGCTTTATGACATCGTTCATTAAGTTGAATGAATATATGAGATACAACAATGTGTGATTAGTTCAATAAAATAAATGTGTTAGTAAATGCTGTGAAGAGCAAAACAAAGCTCAAAACTGGTGAGTTTTTCTTTAAATATGTTGATGTAGGCTGATATATACGATGACTTTTGCAGGAAGCTCGTTTGAAAGGCTTTATCTCGTAGCAGAATCCACACCTATAATAGTGTTTAGGTAGGATAAAAGACCTTCTGCACTGTTTTACACTGGAACCGGGTTCTGGGAGTAACCACTGAACACTCAAATAACAAACGTGAACACCAAAGCGTCAATCATTCTCTTACTGAATCATCCCATATTGCCAACCTCTCAAACATTATCATACTGTGCACTCTCCTCTTACAAAATAATAAGAAACATAATGCTACATATGGTTGGCCTAATGCATTAACATTAAAGATTCAATCTTTCTGAAGGTTTTGTTCTCCTAGATTAACGACTCAGGTCGCGGGGTGTTGTCTCCGGGATTTCCACTGCAGTGGGCTGGATTGGAGCTGGTACAGGCCTTTCTAATGCAGTAGAATCGCCCTCAGCACCAAGGTTTCTTCCCATTTGAGGTGATGGTGGACTCTGAATTTTTTGAGGCTCCGATGGGAGAACCGATAGTCGTTCTGGGATGACTGGTGCGTCCGTGAGCTGCGGTTCTGTGTTTGGCCCTTTATGTGTTAGTTTGCTCAATTGATCTGAATGGAAAAGTCGCTCTTTTCTTGTTTCATTACAGTAAACTAAGTATGTCACTTTATTGCAGCTTTTAAGACCGACACTAGTTCCCCATCTAAACTCATTATATCCTGGCATCTTTATTTTGACTGTTTCTTGTAGGAAGAGCTCCAGTGGTTTTTTGGATGAATAGTTTAGTCACGTAGTTTACTGAAGCTTGGTATTAGCATGTGTAATCTTGTTTTTGGTGCGAATCGTAATACTAGTTTAGAAGGATCAGATAACGCAGTCACCTTCGACTAGGTAGTTGGCTTAATGCTGCCACTTGTACAATAATTTGGGAGCGCAGAAAAAACACAATTGAGCGGTGAAACATTAAAACCAAAGATTATAACAAAATGTAATTGAGTGTACTTTTGTGAAGAGTTTTAAAACAAAATTGAAAGCATTGACAATTTTTTTTAATTCATCCACAAAAATATAATACATATGGTTTTAAATAAGAAAAATTGTTTCTCAATAAGAATTATGTATGCTTATATTTTATGCTGTATATCAGTATATGTATTCTTTTTAGTACCGATATCGTCGGTTCTTCCTTGATTATTTGATTACTTACTGAGAATATTTATTGTGATTATTTTTATGCACAATAAAAACATGTTTTAATGATGTTTTGTTAGTTATTATATTTTATAATTTTTGCCCAGAATTGGCTTGGATAGTTAATTTTCAGTCACCCTAATATAAAATAAATCTGGATTCAATGGTATTAATAATATTTGCAAAGGTATTAAAAGGCATGTAAAAGGTCAAACTTATTTGCAGGCCACAATCCAAGACAAAAAATCTGCAATCGTAAATTTACCATTATTAATTATTATTATTATTATTATTATTAAAATTATTCTAAAACGGTATGTATAAGTTAATGATTGAGTAATATTTCTAAGATCGCCAATGACTTAGTTTTATTCCATTCATATTTTGTGTCACCCTCATCCTTTATTCCCCATAATAGGCTACTTTAAACCCTAAAAAAAATAAAAAAAATTGAAGTACCATTGTGAACTTACAATTAAACTATGTATTAGGCCACCTTTATTGTAGCCTCTCTGCTTCCCTTTACCCAGAATTATCTACATGCCACTGGAATACATAGAGGTCAATTATGGCTCTCCCATCTCGCATGCCATCTATGAATTTAGAATAAGGATCATAGTGGAAATGCTGTTGGCAGAAGACAAACATTGGGCAAAAAGGGTAGGAAAACCACTATACCTGCAAGTAATAGGATTTGGTATGGGGTTTGGTGTAGGTCTGTTTATCAGCAAGAACACAACTTTAGGGTAGTAAGAAAGGTAATAATGGAGGAGCTAGTAAATAGAAAAGCCAGAACTAAACAGATAGATCACATCGAAGTTCTGTACATGAATGGCATAACGGAACATTTCAGGGACCATGAGGAAATATGTAAAAAAAAAAAAATGGGAACGCCAATAACGTCTAGCAAGAGGTCTTTATATTAAAAGTATGAAAAATACAAAAGGTATGGAGAGATGAAAAATCAAGGATTCCTGGTCACATGCTATGATGGCAATAGCTGGCCAGGAAATGAATTCTGGGATGGCTATTATGGGTCGACAGGAGGATCTGCTGCTGCAGCTTCTACAACTACACCGCCCAATGATTAATGTACGATTACAGGGGAACTACCTTACTATAGGGGCAGGAGGCAAGATAAATAATAGACCTAAGGAAACTCAGATGGATGAAAAAAAGGGGATTAAAGATTGGAATAGCCGTGAATGTATCAGAAATGGTATCCATCCTAAATAAGGAACCAGTATTGGTAAGGTCAGGAATAGTAAGTGTGGAGGAAAGGGCTAAAACATCATAATCGGTTGTTGTGGCAGAAAAAGCCAAACACGTAAGAGACAAAAAGAAAATGGGAGGAAAAGAGTAGGATATGGTAAGGAACAAGAGAAACAATATTAAAAAGAGGGTAAGAACCAACTTGTGACAACAAAAGAGAGACAGTTGTGATAGTACAGCAAATCTAGAGTAAGGGGACGTGAAGATTACTGACGTAGTGCTGCATTTCTATCCCAAATTAAAGGAAAACCTTCAGCTGTCAAAATTGAAAGAAAATCACAACTTTAACCTGGCTCTTCGTCATTTAGTGAGGAAGAGCAACGAGAAAGATAACATGATTACGTTTCCTACACTGGATCCACAGGAGAGAATACAGTTAAAGGTGGCAAATTTATCCAGAGATATAAACAAATTAAAGGAAATTGTAAACAAAATATTGAAAAGAAGGGAGGAATAATGGGATTTGGAAGAGTTATACAAGCACCTTGTTCAAGCACACAGTTGTGCCGCGTTCGATGCAAAATAGAAATGGCCGGGATGTTACATCCACACGTATCATCCGTGATGGAAGAAAACAAGAAAATAGTAATCAAAATATGACAAATGAATGCTATTTGAAGTGTAATCGTGATGCAAGAGGTGAGGAAGATCTCAGAAGAAAAGGTGCTCGATGTGTGTGCCTACAGTAGTCCTACAGCACCAGAAACGGAATCATCCCACATATGCTAAAAGAGGCCAGAATTATATAGAATGGGAAGGCACCAATTAGTGTCGTTATAGTGCTCAACAGGCACATAACAGTAACAAGGATTAATCAATTTTGTAATGAAAAGGTCAATTGTGTGGAAATTCAAACTGGGATCGGTGGATGTTTATTAGTAAGCATGTATTTTAAATTCCGAGAAGAAATACAACCTTATATAAAATCTGACATAGCAATGACATAAGAAGGGAAGATGTTAGAATAAGAGGGTATAGGGCGTGCCAAAGAGGGAAACTACTAGAGGATACAATAACAGTAAAGCATTTGGAGGTGGTTAACCAGCCAGGAAATCCTACAACGTATGTAACAAAGGCAGGAGCTAGCTATAACATTGATGTCACCTTGTGTAATGTGGAAGTAAAAGAACTAATAGGGAACTGGCAAGTGCATGTTTGTGAGACAATCAGCGATCATACTCTGATAACTTTTGAACTGGGTAAAGAAGTAGACAGGGCAAATGTTGGTACGTGACTCCTCCACAACCTGAAAAAGGCAGATTGGGAAAAGTTAAGAAGAGAGTTGTACTACCTCAACCTGCATCGCAGAGAGACAACATAAACCTAAAAGCGAAGGAACTCACTTGAGCCTTGCAGGCAGCTATGAAGAAAGCAATACCGGTTATGAAGGAAATCATAAGATGTGTAAGAAATCGACCATGGAATGAGCAGCTGCAAAAGCTACGTGGGTTTGCAAAGAGAGTAAGACGAGAATACCAAAGATGCCTAGAACCAGCAGGAAGACTCCTACTATTGAATATATACAGGAAAAGGAAGGAAGAATTCGAAAATACATTAAATATTGTTAAAAAATTATAGCTGAGAAATATTTGTTCAAGAAGAATTGAGGAAGAATGCATGAAGTGTACCGTTTAGATTGCAGTAGGGAAAACTAGACCCACAACTGTCATTTCAACGCTTAAGAAACCATAAAAGGGAGAAATGACTACCTGATGGGAGGAACCGGCTAGGCTCCTAATGGATGTGTTGCTCCCTGGTGATAATCCGAAGAAGCGGGATGTGTAGAACGAAATAGATACTCAGGATATGAAACTAGCATATAATTATGAAAACGTGATAATGGAACCAGTAACACAGGACGAGATTAAAAGGTTAATAGCAGGAATGAGAAGAAAGAGGCACCTGCACATGATAGAATCAGGGTAGAGGTGATTCAGGAAATCAGTAAACAGCACCCTTTATGGCCCAGCTCATGAATGAGTGCTTGGCTCAGGGCAGAATCTTAAATGCATGCAAGCGGAACAAAGTGGTAATTCTGGGAAAAGAGGAGGACAAAGATTTGAAACTCCCAAAGTCGTACAGACCGATATGTTTGATGAATGTATGTCCAAAACTGCAGGATTAAATTCTATGTAAGAGAATGCAAAAAGATATAGAGGTGGTGGGAATGCACCCTTAACAGTACGGCTTTAGGAAAGGCAGCTCTACCAAGGACGCGATCTGTACTGCTATTAGCCTGGTAGAAAAATCTAGGGCAAAATAGCTGATAAGAATATTTGTGCACATCTCAGGTGCATTTGATAACCTTTGTAAGCCAGCCTTATTCAAGAGATTAAGAGAACTAAACTCTCTGGGGAGTCTTTACAGAAGCTTTAAGGACTATTGTAGGGACAGGTATGCAAACCTGAGATGCCCAGGAATAACAATAAGCAAATAATTAACTAATTGATTCCCACAAGGATCAGTCAGTGGTCAGATATTTTGGGACGTTGATCTTGAGCCTGGGTTTCTGGAGATTGAAGCACTCCCTGAAGTGGTGGGAGTGGTTGCTTTTGCTGACAACCTGCTGATAGTGGTGGAGGAATGTTCGAGGAGGAACCTGGAATAAAAAAGTAATACGGTACTGGGCGGCTTGGAAAATGGGGTAGGAAAGTAAGACACAGCACGGCGTCTGCGAAGACATACTACATGCTGCTCGGAGGAGTGCTTAAGAGAGATTCTATAATTAAGATAACAGAACAAGCAATTAAAATTAGGAAAACGATTAGATACCTGGGGGTGACGATTGACGAGAAGTGTAGCTTCCTAGCTCACATGGACAACGTATGCGGGAGAGCCTTGCGGGTTATGAATGGGATAGTCAGTCTAGGGCAGCGAAAGTTCCATCTGCTCTTAAAACTGATTAGACTATACCATCAGGCTTTGCTTGTGTCCATAGTGGGGTATGGAGCAGGAGTGTGGGCACAACAACTGAGAGAGGACAGAGCTTAAAGGAAACTGAAGCCTTCAGAGGAAAATTCTCACTAATCATTCTGGGGACTACAAAATTATATCAACAAACGCGTTGTGTGTCACTCTAGGTGTTTGGCTCCTAGACTTATAGGTACGAAAGAGGACCGCTGGATATTGGCTTAAAAAAAGGAAGCTAGACAAAGTAAAAGATTTAACAACCGACGGTGTAAGTACCAAGGATGATATAAGAGAAACACTCCTGGGGGAGTGGCAAGTAGACTGGGAAGAGAGTATCACAGATAGAACATTGTTATTTCCAGATGTACCGGAAAGACTGAGAATGAAGCATTTTCAACCTTCCCAGCGACTTGTTCACTATATCACAGGGCATGGCTCATACCAAGCGTCCCTCTTGAAAGGCGTCTCAAAGATACCAGTGATGAGAGCTCTGTTCGCTTGGAAACAAGGGTGATGCTGGGTTGGCGCTATCAAGCTTTCCAGGGATGTCGACTGGCCACGGTAGGAAGTGACCATAGAAGAAAAAGAAAATGGGACTCCCTTCAAGGAAAAGATATAAACTGATTGTGTAAACGGCACTAGGTATAAGTTAGTTTAAGTTAGATTTAAGTCCAAGGCAGGCATATCAAAAGGAAAAATGTATCTAGTCAACTTCAATAAGGAAAGAGGGACAAGTATAGTTATAAGTTACCATACATTAAATAATGGTATTGATATATAGTAGACAGAGTTGCTAACAGGCACAGGTCGAGGTAATTTGGTAATGATCAATAACAGGACAAGTAGTTTTAGTAGTTATATATGTTTATATTCCAGAAAGTCTATGTAAAATCTTTAGATTAACTATATATAAGGCATATTGTGATATGAATAGAGCATAAAAAGTCCTGATTTATAGTTTAAAATAAAAGACAGTCTGTGGCCATTTAGTAATTGTTTTCGCTAATCCCTTTCTTTGAGAGGGTATATTTAAGTCAAATAATTATACTTTTATACTCGGTTTAGTTTTTTGAGTGCATGGATATTGTGGAAAAAGCACAAACTCTAGAGAAGGATCTGGAAAAAATATTAACTAAATTAATATAAAATAAACAACACGATATAACAGGTTTTTTTCTAAGATTAATTAATAGATTTCGACAGAGAGCGATTGTACTTGAACTTTTATTTTGTTTGTCACTAACCCACTACATTCAGATTTAAAAAAAATAATTTTTAGTTAACTTTGGACAAAGTGAACAAAATGTCTGAGTCCGTAGAGGCTCATTATAACCAGAGTTGACCGGATATTTGTATTTTTAAAGGGATAATGACCTACGCTATATCACCTGGTTTTAAAATTCAACAGTGCTCTCAAGTCTCTGATTTTTTCAAAAGTTTGGTATGTTTAGATACTAATGAAATAACATCAAATTTTTTTATGATTTTTCAGCCCAAAATTGAGTTCAGGAGAAATTTTTGAAAATTTTGATTCTCACACAATTTAGGTTACCCGCACTTTCTGCATCAGTTTAAATTTTCCTGAGCATTTAAATTGAATTTTAGTCTTTTTGTTACATTTTTTTTTAATGATCTATCAGCACCGGCTCATGACCCAAAGGTTTTTTTTTTTTTATTAAAAATGAAAGTAGACATTATTGTGCTTCGTTTACAAGAAGTCATAGTGGTAGCTTAAAAAATCAAAAGTTAGGATCAGGATCAGTAGACCAGTTTAACCTTCATGATAACTAATTTAATTAATACTAGTCTACACTACACTCACAACACTATAAGCATTCACACTTCACAGTATTAAAAACACTTTACCTATCTCCAAACAAGCTGTTCGAAAACTGCCACTATTTATATTTTCACAAACTGAAACCAGTTGGGGGTAGGTAGCTTGACTCTCCCCCCC
>CABFVZ010001145.1:149052-238727 GCA_902151445.1 Timema monikensis | reverse complement strand
TTGGACCAGTCGTGTAGGTTACTAGTTTGGACCAGTCGTGTAGGTTACTAGCTTGGACCAGTCGTGTAGGTTACTAGTTTGGACCAGTAGGGTAGGTTACTAGTTTGGACCAGTGTTGTAGGTTACTAGTTTGGACCAGTCATGTAGGTTAAGCTGGTTTGATTCCAGGTGGTCACATGGTCTAGGCACCACTCATATGCTAGACCGGACTTGATGATTACAGGAAGATTAAACTTCTCACCTCGTTCGAGTATATTGAAGTTTTTTTAAAATAGTTTTTTCTCTCCATCCATGCACATGCGGGTACACTTACTCTTAATTTAACCATCGTCTTCCATAATTCATTAGCGTGATCAGTAACTTATGAATAACCTGAATAGGTAGTAAGACGTGTTGCTAAACAATAAATCCAGCTGGGTGTGATAAAGACATTTACTATTAGCTATGCAATAAATATAATTTGTGAGTCGTGTGTACTATAACTATCGATTTTAGAATCTGCACAATTAGACAACTACAAACAAAATCACTAAATCTGGTTTGTCAGTGATAAGGAAGGGTGGGGTTCAGATATCGGTTGCGCATCATGTTAAGATAGTTTTTCCTAATTGTTTTCTCACTCTAATTCCACGGAAATATGGGTACATTTCCTCTACTTCCATTGGTTCTTATTTCATAAACATCATTATATGTGGAAAGCCCGGANGGGGGGGGGGGGGGGGGATGAATTCAGCATTGTGAGCATACAAAAAACACAATATCTCCAGAATCATATGTTTTATTCTTGCAGTCTCGTGATACTTTCTTTCTAATTAGAAAGTGGGGTAGTTTGTCCACTGAGTGTTACTACACATCCAAGCTGTCTGCACATAAATATCACTAATGGGCTTGATATGAAGATACAGTTGGGGAAATACTCCTAGGTTTAAGTGGAGAAGGAGAATCCTTAAGGTGGGGGTTGTAAGAAACGTGATAAAAGAGCAGAACATTTGAAATTTTTATCACAGACTTTTTTTTAGCCAAGAGAAATAAAATATGTCTTCAGTACAAATATAAAGTTTAATTTTATTCAAATGGTTGTATCAACAATTCTCAAAGATCTGTCACGAGAATAGCAACATTAGTTGACGAACTTTTTAAATGAAAAGAAAAAGTTTTCGTTAAATTCCAGAACACCCTTGACAGAACTTTTGAGGTCATCATGTGACAGTACTGGATATTTCTCGTGCTTCCAACACCCCCTCCTTAAATTACGTAAGGCCTTTTTACATGATGGAAAGCTACTTCTTCATTACAGACTACCGGTATCGAACCTCCAACCTCCTTGTTAGCGTAGAAATAGACTAAGACTATCTTGATGTTTAGTCTTCGTGTCCACTGTCGTGGATATACTAGTGGTGAGGAAGCTTGTATTGAGGAAGTGTACCCACATTGGCGTGGAGAGAGATAGAGAGAGAGAAGAGAACCATTGAGGAAAACCACACTCAGTATACCCGACTGGAATCGAACCAGGATATCCTCGTCATAGGCAGTCTATTGCGAGAGTAACACCTTAGACTGTGTGGCCACCGAAGTGAGTCTAAGTATCGTTACATGTATTTAAATAGGAATGGATAATTTATTGTTCTGGCAATAGATGAACATTTATCTTTGTAAGGAATGGAACGGCAATAAAACACAATGTTCTCTTTAATACAATTTTATTACGGTCATATTGATTATTAGAGTATGAGACCTACTGAATAGACAGCTCTGAACACTTAGTATAATTCAATGACATTTTATTTCCAAGGACGGTATACCAACTGGAGCCCATTAACAAATGTTAGAATTCTAAGCATCACAAGGCACAGCATTGCCAACATAATACTTGGTAAATTATGACCTAGCTTTATCAGTTTTTAAGATGGGGATGTAGGGAACGCGAGAAATGGACAGGATTTTGCAATTTTCCGACTAAACCTTCTTTTTCTCTAAAAAAATCAAATATTGCTTTAGTAGAAACATATAGATTATAATTGTATTCACATGGTGGAGCTGTTAAATATCTGTAATGAACATTATAGATTTGGAACAGGACTTATTCTCTCTATTAAAAAAGTTTATTATCAATGGCTCATGGTAAATACTCAACAACTGTGGAGATTACTAAATGTAAAAATGCAATAAACGTGAAAAATTAATAAAAAGTTTCTATTGAAGCATTTATTTAATAATATATATTTTTTGTTTTAAACAATGTCAAAATATAAACATCAACTCACACACCCTTTTATACTTATTTTATTTAAACGTTAATCAAAATAAATCTTATTTACTATTAGGGTTATTTAGTCATATTATTACAACACGTGACTTAATCTTCTGTGGTGGGGATTGAACCCTTGCTCCACAGATAGACCTGCTTTCAACTAAGCTATGACGTAGGTCTACGGTAGCCACTAACGATGAAACGTAATGGGGTAGGAATGATAAGGGTAAGTTTGATGGAAATGAGTCAGCAATTTCAAGGAAATCTGTTGGAAAGCTCCGTCCATAGAAAGAATATCTCTGAGGAATACAGCCAGCATTCAAACTCGAATCATGACTTATTAAGCAAGAATAAAACCCGGTCACTGATTCAACCATACGATTTAATTTCAGTTCTATCTAAAGTAAGTTGAGAACGTTTAGCCCAATATAACCAAAGGATGATGTTAAATTTTAAGGTAAATGTTTCATCAGTGTAAACTTTTAGTTTAGTCTCCTCTATAGTATCTTCCCGTAGTTACTTACAGTGACTTGAAACTTGTGTGTTGATATTTATCCAGTATAAACTTTGATAAAATTAGTCATAGTTGTTTAATGTAATCAAGAGGCTGGTAAGAAAATAGGTTTACAAGTGAACGCTGAAAAGACTAAGTATATGATGACACAGATAACACATATTGAGGAGGATAATTTAGATATTACAGCAAACAACATGTCATTTGATAAGGTTAATGAATTAAATATTTAGGAACCATTTTAACTTGCGATAACAATATTAGATTGTAAATTATGAAAGGAATACAGTAGGAAAGTGCTTTTTATTACTCGGTCACAAATGGTTGGCGTCCCACCCGTTGTCAAGAAAGGATATACAAAGCTGTAATTATACCGATTGTTCTCTGTGACCTCCTACCTTACATGACGAAATGAAATTTATAGTGTTCGAAAACAAGGTGATTAGGAAGATATTTGGTCAAATAATGAATGAATATAGTGGGGAGTGGAGGAGGCTAATGATGAAGAGCTGCATACCCTGTGCTCACCAGACATTGTTAGGGTAATATGATCTCGCAGGTTACGGTGAGCGGGTCCTCCAGCTCGAATGGGAGTATCTAGAACCACGTTCAAGGTATTGAATGGCAAACCCAGTGGGGAAAGACCACTGGAAGACCAATAAGCAGATGGGAGGATAACATTTGGATAGACCTGAGAGAGATAGGGTGTAGTGAGATAGACTGGATAGAATTAGCTCACGATATGGAAAGGTGGCGTACTTTTGTGAGTACGGTAATGAACTTTTGAGTTTCTCATGCCATAGAGTAAGTAAGTAATAGTAGTTATCATAAGCTAAACAGCAAGGTTATTATTAATTAATTAGGGGGGCATAAAGAGAGGGAAACTATATTTAGAGAAATAACTCTGAAATAGGGTTGAGAGAGAATGTTAAAAGTTAAAACACAGCAATAACTTAAATTTGGGAAACCACGATTTGTTTACCAAAACGATATTTGAACCTTAACCTTACCGTACCAAGCAACTTAGTCTGTTGCAAGCCAGACGTCTTAAAAATCATGATCACCACGAGGTTATTATTGGCCTGGATTTAGGTGGGTGGAAGGGTACGTGAAAAAAAGCCAGTGTTTTGGAGGTTTTTATGGTAACACTTTTTTGTTCAAAATAAATAGAATGTTGCTTCAATACAATCGAAGAATCTAATTTTCTTCACATGGAGACCTCAAAATGTATTTTATATCTGTCAAAGTCGTCCTGGAATTTAATGACAACTTTTTCTCTTCATTTAAAAAGTTTGTTAGATAATTCCACCATGCTCATGACTTATATTCAGAAACTGTTTTTATCACTATGTGAAGAAAATCAAACTTTATGTTTGTACTGAAGCAATATTTTATTTATTTTGTCAAAATATGTTTTGCCATGAAATTACAAAAAACACTTGTCTTTTCTCTATTCCTTTCCATCTCACCTTAATAAATATACTTCTAACTTTAAACGTAGTTTCCTCAACACAGCCAGGCAGTAGACTTAACTCAAGGGTTAGACCGTCTGGCTATAACCCGGTTGTTTATGCTATTATTGTTATTACTGTCCATTGGGGCTATCCACACCTTGCACTAATTTAATGACAAAGTAAGAGATGTATTTGAAGTAGATGCACCATCGTTCACTAGTAGTGAGGTTAGGGGAAATAGGGAAAATCGCAATCCGGAAAAAAATAATCCAACAACCTTTTTTGGGGGCTATCCTTAAATTACGTCACGTTAAATTTGTTTCAACCCCCTCTCCTCCCTCTTGTCACATATTGTCACAATTTTATGAACCCCTATTTAACCTGTCTATTGAAACGTGTTCGACAAGCTCATTGGCTGAATTATACGAGTCTATCGTTGTTTGTTCATACGTGCGCGCAATCGGGCTTTTTAACACAGAACGCCACCCGATTCTATTAATTGCAATGTGACGTCACTAATTATCTGACTCTCCTTCTTGTCACGCCTGGTCACGCTGATCAGTACCCCTCCCCCTTCCCTATATGTGTACGTAGCTTATGGACCTCCCCTTAGCGCTAAATGTGCCAGTCGAACTCTCTGTCGCCAAGTAAGTTGTAACCCAACAGCTCCTATTCCTGCTGATATTTGTTTTAATAAACATATATGACTCACCCCACCCTCACATGATTGGAATTTAACTCCTGCCTTCCGAGTCAGAGACAAGATTGATTGTCAAACTCACAAACCCAGATCCAGTATTATTTCATTAAACTGGTCATCCCTATAGTTATATTTTATATATTTATATTTTAGCACCGCGTCTTACTACCCGTTCGGGTTATACGCTTTAAGTACTAATTAAGTTAATGGATTTAGGAATTGGGAAGGTTGATTTAGAGGAAGTGAACCCGCATTTGCGTGGAAGGAGAGTGGAAAACCATTTAGGAAAAGCCACACCCAGTTCACCCGACCGAGATTCGAACCTCGATCTCCCCGTCCTCAGCAGTCGAGCTCAACACGACAAGCGCGTTAGCCAACTACGCCACCGAGGCGGGTATCCCTATAGTTAAACGTATAGCTATAGTCCAATTTTCGAAGGAAGATCCATAACCGACCGCTAGATAAGCTACTAGAGATATTTTAAAGTGTTAATACGTCAAGTAATATGATATGCAGTTGTCACTTTTAATAGATACTATCGGCCTGACACATTAGCACAGTCGGCGGTGTTTCCGTATAATTAGCTAAAGGTCGCGGGTTCGATACCTTGTATGGTCGAAAAATGTATCACTGGTGAAATCTTGGTTTGCTCTTTCACAGAAATAAATTAATGGCTGGGGGCTGGATGTTGCGTCTTTTTTAGATTTAATTAAGTTAGTTTATAAGTCATGTGCTGATAAAAATCATTCGGTTCAGAAAGTGAACGTTAAATACTGCACATAAATGAAAGAAATTAAATATAAATAATATAATATACTATAAATATTTATAAAATAGCATCAATAATTTATTAATATGACATTATTATTGACCTAAAAATATATTTTCCATATGTATTATTCCTACCCACCCCCATTCTCGCATTCCCGGCCTGTTCTATTAAACTAGTTTTATTTGGCCACGTGAGGTTTTAACCTAATCTCGGCTTGGCTCAGAGATAATTGTGCCAGTAAAACACATCGGCACTTAGTGTAATTAGTATCTTTCTCCGTTTACGTTCATTCTATTAAACTTGTTTTACTTCGTCACGCAAGCTTCAATTCTCTCACCCGTAAAATCGTCAACAAATATTAGAAAGAACCTCCGTCGTAGCCGGCAGATCTCCATCTCCTAGCAAACTCGCAAGTACTCGCTCCGTAGGACGAGGACAGTCGAGGAGGAGAGAAGATAGTTTGAAAAGATATTACCGAGGATCGTGATTGAAAGCGAAACATTCTACACCGCGATTGAAACCGAACCCGCCCACTTTTGAGGAGTAATAAGCTACCTCAATGTAACAACTAGGAGGGTGGGGCATTTCTCTAGAGGTTTGGCGTACCTCTGGTTTCAGTTTCTCTTGGAGAGGTCACTGGGGTAGTAACCATCCTGTGCCTGGGACTTACTCCGGTACAAGGGTTACATGCGCTTATTTTTCAAACAAATTAGTATAAATTAAGTTCTCTGGGATATAGCCACACGTAGTTGTTAGTTCTTGTAATATTACCCGTACCAACAGACACGCAGACTAAGGTGTCAGTCTTATAAGGTTTTTTTCGACAGTGATAGAGAGGTCTGGGTTCTACTCTCTAACAAGCGTATCTAGGTAATTCTCTAAATGGTTCACAACTCTTCCTCTGAGTAAATGTAGATACATCTCCTTAAAAACCTACCTTCCTCATCGCTAGATAGTTAGTGTAAATATTTGCATAGCTTGAACAGGTAGTAAGACTTAGAGTGCGTATAAAAGTTATTGTTATTAATATTATTAAAACTTTTAACATCTATGTTAACAATAATTTATCTCGAGGCGTGGTATCGGGTCTATAGCTTAGACAGGAAATGATTACCGGAGTTACTGTGAAAGGAGGATTTAAGAACAACTCCCAGAATACACGTGGCCAAGATTCGAACCTCAATCTCCCAGTAACCAGCAAATCTGTCTATTGTGAATCTGATGGTTTGGCCTGGTTTGGGCGATAAGCATTTGGGACTGAGATATATCTTCTCTGTGGCTAAATGGTTCTAGAGGTTGACTACAAGTCTAAGGAGCCTTGGTTAGATTCCTGATAAAACTGATAAGGATACTTACTAATTTTACACGAGTTCTTTGTGAGATTTAATTTTTAAATAACCAGATGCTAGAGTTATATACTCTTAGATTAAGTTAGTTTGTGAGTCGCGTGTGCTTAGTAAGCAAATGAATGTTAAAATGCAATGACCGTGAAGTCTATGATTGCCTGCTGAAAACAGTGCTGTCAGGGTTTGGAACCCCTTCTATAATACTGGAGATTAATTTCTCCCATTTGTTTTTCACTGTAGTTTCCCTCTTCTCTCCTCGCACCAATGCCAGTGTATTTCCTATAAATTAACCCATTCAGTCCTCTGATTAAGTCGTTAATAACCCATGTATATAAACTACCAATAAAATGGAAAGAATAAAACCCCTTGTATCCTTTGAAAAACTTTATATTTTCTGCACATTCCCTCCTAAGTTGAGAACAATGCATATTCTAAGTAGATGCTAAACAGTTTCTTTGTAAAAATGAGTTTTTTCCACTAGTTATTCTTTCAGCTAATATGACATGTGCCTGCATCTGGTCGTAAGATGTTTGAAAAAAAAGAACACATATTGCATAAATTAAATTTCAAACAAAAACAATTTGAACGCTAATGCTTTGGTCTCATTGTGGGGAAAGATAATACAGACTTGGTGATGAAGTTAAATATGATTTATTACCAAGTTTGCGTTAAATTGCTAGCTTTGCTCTTTGTCTGTTTGTAACAATACTTGTCACAGAGATGTTTGGAAAGGGGGGAGGGGGAAACATACTTACATACACACTTCATGTTCTCAACATAAGTGTACAATTAAGCAAGACCATCTTATATTCAATTCTATTGAAACTCAGATTGTTGATGCTTTTTTTGATAAGATTGCTATTTATAAAATACAAAGATCATCTCATTTACGTTGAACTTAGTGTACATATTGATATTCTGGCGTCATTTCTGGGAATTTTGTGACTTTAAGGTCTGTGAGGACTGGATTAATTTTGGTTATTCCGTTTGTAGTTAAGACTTTTTATTTAGAAATACGTTATTTTGCCCATTTCAAGAATAGAGACTTTGTTGAAAACTTATTTTCAAAAGATCATAATTCATCTTCACCAACTTGACTAGTTTGAAGATGTCTAACTAAAGCCATCAAACGGTTATTTTTTTTCACCCCAACATGCTGCTTTTCTTTTTCTCTTGTGAGTGTGTGTGTGTGTGTGTGTGTGTATGTATGCATACGTGTTCGTGAAAAAAAAACATTCTTCACAATACACCCGTTCAGCAAAGGTGTTTAATACGTGTATGATGTGTTGCTTTGTTATCGTTTTACAAAAATCAAGCCTTGACATATTTTGTTAGTTTCGTCTCATCCTAGAAGTGAGTACAAGGAATGTTACATGTGTATAATGTCCTGCACCAAGGTTCGTTTCAACACCGTGAAATTCAGGTAGAGTTTGAAAAGGTCATAGGTTTGATCAGTCCAATTGAAAAGCATGAGAATCGTCAATAATTGTCCTGCCAATCTTTTTTAGCTCCAAGTAGCTTACAAGTATCGCTTTGTGTTTAACATGTTTTCAAAAGTTCCCACTCTCAATAGGTGGTCACGTGGTCTATGGGTTCAGTCGAAGGTCAAGACTCAAATCTCTAACAGGTACTTTGGGGATGGTTATTAAAAAAAAATGTTATTCTCACTGTGGTTTCCTGTATTGTGGGCACATTTTATTGCTCATTCCTATCCTGGAAACTGGCGCTAGAATAATAATATAAGGACTGGCGCTGTTGCATTTTTGCAACAACCTATCGTTTTCTAAATATTTATCAAAAATACATACTTTAATATATAATAATATTATTGAAGCAATACTATTAAATACATATTTGAATAATATTGTATTTTTGTAAATTTTATTTTAAAAATTACAATAATGTTAAACTGTTACAAAAACATAGCTTATTGTAAGAAAAAAATTAGTAGCCTATTTTGTAATAATTTATAAATACAAAAGTATATTAACTAAAACTTTGTTACCTAATCTAAATAATACCAAACAATCATAAAATATGTTTCAATTAGGAGTTATTTTTAACAGAAGAACACATTACAAACAAGAATTCTTGAAACCGTTATTACATTTTTATTGAAAACATTCCTTCCTTCATTTCGTATTTTTAGGTATAGTAGCTACCGCACGTGAATAACTATTTAACAAAACTAAAGCAACATGATAGAACTTTCAGACACGTAATAGAACTTGTACAAATCATACAATGTAAGCATACAGTGGCAACAAACCAGACGTATGACGAAAAAACTAGCGCCGTTGCCTATTCACAACATTCCTACATGGCGCCAGTTAAAACTCCTGTATCTCAGAAAATAAACATATTTTTTTTATATTACGCAGAAGGAACTAATTGACTAATTGAGGGGGGTGGGGGGAATCCAACCTATTTACTTTTAATTTTCAAAAAAATTACAGCTACTACTAAAATGTAACAGTGCCGATCACAGAAGTTTGTCTTTTTTTACACGGCGTCTTACTACCTGTTTGGGTAAAAATCATATATACTAATTATTACTATAGTATGCTAGGGATTAAGGCGGTTGATATTTAGAGGCAGTGTACCTACATTTGCGTGAAGGAAGGGAGGAGAGGCATTTAGTAAAACACACTTTCAGTACAGCCAAACTCGGGTGGGATTACAAGACCCTAATCTTCCCGACATTGCTAGCCCAGTCTATTGCGAGAGTTATGCCTTAGACCGTTCGACCACCGAATGGGTTTCAAACTAAGTCACTTATAATGTTTGTGTTGAACATTGAGAATTATAACTTAGCTACTAATAATTTATCGTAGAAAAGACTGCAAATCGTTTAAAAATCGTCTTTATTAATCTAGTTAAAGAATAAGACCCTCCACGACCATAGAGACTCACGACTCATATAAATAGTGGACCGTGACTTCAATAATGGTATAGATCTTATAGAGGGAGAGGGCGCAGGGGGTGCGTGCCCCCCTCAAGAAATTAAACCATTATATCAATGTTAAAGTCACCAATGGTTTTATTGTCACGTAATACTATCTCACTAACAAGATTTAATTATTTTTATTACTTTATAGCTATCTTACAGGTAGAGAAAGTATTGTGATCATTTAAAAATATTTAACTCGATATTTTGATAATTCTCGACCTTTCATGACCCCCCGAATCCGACAATGTTTTTTTTTTAATTTTCTCTTGTCTGTCTGTACCTGCCTAAACTTTTTTTTATCGATCGGGCTGAAACTTAGTATTTAGGGTTTTCATAAGATTGCCCCGAGGGGTTTTTGGAATTGGATATCCAACCATAAATTTAAGGGTAATTTACTGAAAGGAAAAAAAGATATAACATCGATTTTCTCAGAATCGGCTCTAATTATTTTAAGAATCAAATAGCCGAAGATGGTATTGTGCTTTTTGATAGGAATTCTCCATCTAGATGTCATATTATGAAAATTGAAAAATGATACCTTACCATGGGAATCGAACCCGGAATCATTGGTTTAGTATGCCAATGCTTTAATACTGAGCTCTTTAGGAGTAGTCCCGTGCACAGGGCCATTCTTCATTCATATTTTAAGGCAGACTCCCGGATAGCTCAGTGGTAGAGCATTGTTGTACTAAGCCACAGGTCCCTGGTTCAATTCCCATGTCAAGGTGTCAATTGACAAAATCTAATTATTTTGATTAAATTTCATTTCTAAACAAAATGGCAACTCTCAATATTACGGAAAAACTACTTTAAGGGCTCTGCTCTGAGGCTTAAATTATCATTTTTTTAATAATATCTCTTAAACTATTTGAGATATGAAATTACTTTTTGTTACGAATATGTAGGTATATTTATAATACAAAAATTTTAATTGAAACATATATTTATAAAACCAATAGCTTTCAAGCTATACGCAAATATTTATATTTTATAATTTTCGAACACAAAAGGAAAAGTTTTGCGACCGTAAAAAAAAATCTAACTTGAAATTTTGATGGATGTTGACGTTTCATGACTCCCCGAACCCTAAAAAGAGGTCTTTGCAATGACGTCTGTCTGTTTGAACTTAAAATTAAGAGTAGTTTAATAAAGGGCAAAAATAGAAAAAATCAATTTTCTCAAAATCGTCTCTAAAGATTTTGATTATAATTTGTATATAGGCGTTGAATAAGATTATAAATAAACTGGCTATTTCCATTTTCCCATGAAATTTACTTTTATGGTACCTTACAGTAGTAGAAACTTCCGTATCTCCACAACTATTTGAGATACTAAACATCTTTTCATTGCAAAATTGTAGTACTATTAAAAATAAAAAACTTTTATATGAAAAATATTTTCATACAGCCAACAGTTTCTGAGATATTGGCAAATATATTAATACAATTTTGTGAGCTTTAGTTGTAAAGAGATACTACTTAAGTTTTAACGTAATAATTCTCCAATGCCATAGAGTAATTAAATATAAGTAAGTCTCTAAAAGTTTATGTTTTTTTCCTTAAACCTCTTAGGAGAAATGTTTTTACAACAATGATCTATATTCATTTTAGACTCAATAGTCAATATTTACATTTTTTATTGGTCAAACTTTATAAATGAGGAATTTAATAGCAATGCGATCGCATGGAGATTTGCAACACCAAATAAAATGTCGAAAATTTAGCCGGAAGTTGAAATTTTAATACGAAGTGTTGATCCTTGTGGACCCAATATTGATCTTTTTTATCGGTCCAAACATTCAAATGAGAACATTAATTCTTTAAAAATAAAATTATAAAATTTAAAACCCGAACTAAAAAAAGGTTTGCTAGTGTATATTACTTCGTTTCACATATATTAAGAGTTTTGGGCAAATATCTCAATTTTTAAACAATAGAGCGAGAAAGTCTGCGCGGAATTCTGAACCATTTATTTAATAATGTTATTGGTAATATTATTAATTGAATAATATACGGTAGTTATTATAAATACTTAACACAAATTGCGCATTAAGTATTTAAACGGTGAAAATAGGCATTAATAAAATTACCCAAATTTAAGTTGCGTGCCTTTTAGTTCTTATCTCCCCCTAGCGTCACTCTACGGGGTAAAACCCCATTCAGTTCACGCCATTTTGTCGCCAAACACGAGGTATCTTGCCGTTGTGTTGGAGTAGGATGGAACGTTTGGTTGTGAAGAAGAGGAGAACGTTACACTGAAAAATTACTTTACGATTACTTTACGATTTACTCTTAAATTTTGAAGTGTTTTTCGCTCAAAATGTATTTAGGGGAACCTCCCCCAATCCTGTGAGTGTACCACCCTCCCTCCTCTTCACGAAATTTCTGGATCCACCCCTGCCTTATAGCCTCCCTAGTGCATTGATATTCACCCTGGGGTGCGCGTAGTCTCGAGGGTGTGGGAAGACATCTTAGGTGGTAGGCCTACCTAAGACTTCATATATATATATATATGTATATTTCTCATTTAAAACATTATTTAATTTATCTTATACTTTGATAGTCGAATATGTATACAGTAGCTTGCATTAAGCACCAACCATTTTGGGGGTACAAAGGTGGAGATAAATTATATCTGGAGGGTGTAAGATCAGAACCGGTTGAATAACACTGGCTAGAGCACCTATCTAGCGAAGGGATGGCTGGATTTCCGATAGCGGTAAGATCGGGGTTTGTATCCTGGTTGGATGTACTGAGTGTTGTTTCCCTTAGTTAGCTTTCCACTCTCCCTCTACGCAAATACGGCTATACTTATTCTAAATTCGACCTTTCCTATTCCCTAAACCCATATCAAAATAAATACATAAGCGTAACACCTAGCAGCGTTGTAAGACGTGTTTCTAAAATAATTATTAAAAACTACTCAAATTGGACACGGGAATTGCGCCCCAGATCTTCATCTTTGCGCGACAATAGGCCTACTCTACCACTGAGAAATACTGGTACGTCTCGTGTACAGGTTTTCTCCTCAACTTTCCATTATTGAATATTTTTATTTGTAAATTTAAACCAATAAAGTATCCAAGACACTTTTTTTTTAATCTTAAATGATCTATAGAAGTAGATAAGAGGGTTAAGGTATAATTTATTATCAGATTTTCTACAAATTTCAAGGAACAATAAGAATGATTGGCGCCTTTAAGCTCGATTTGAACTCAGGACCTTGTGTCATCTCTAACAAGGTACTGGTAGAAGCTCAATATATAACTTTACGTGACACCATCCACGTTTGATCCTGTAGGCATAAATCAAGCCCACTTTACATAGTGTGTGGAATTCCTCAATACTCCACCGCCCAGTAGATCACCTACCTGCGTGTACGGCAGGTTGGGGGGAATCACAAATAAAAACTCTTTCTTCACCCTGCTTTGTCCATCAAATACCTTTTAGACTGCATAAGGTATCAAGTAAAGTGATAAAAAAAATACTACAAGACATTGTGTGTGTGTGTGTGTATTATATATTCACTTTTTTTCCAGTTTAAAATGTTTTTGAGAAAGATGCCGACTTAACGATGCAAGGATTATGTGAATAAATTAGTCAAATGTTTTTGTTGAACAAAGGAAACAAAGCGATTACTAATGTCTGTTCACGGTAGGAATTGACTTCTGAAAGGCCTTTTTCCCTACCATAAATCTATTATATAGTAGGATATTGGTAGGAAAAAAGACCTTTCAGAGAGTAATTCCTACCGTGAATGGAGTATATTTTTCGTCGTATTGTTGATTTTGTGGTTGACTACTCTTTGAATTATCTAAAATGACAGTTGGGTCAACATCTCAATTTCCCCCTAAGCAAATTAGGTAAAATATTACTGAATACTATATTATATACATCATACATGATAGATAAATTGTAGAGGAAAATAATTAATTCCCTTGTTAGTCAAGATTTAAGTCCAATTTACTTTATTTCACAAAAAAATTATGATCGTAATATAAAAATAACCAACAAGAATTAGACGATTAAGATAAGGCTCTTAATTGGCGGAGGTCAAAGGTATTAATTTACAGTTACGTGGGTATCGTAAACAATTTTGAGGTCAGTCAAGCCAATTTTGAAAGTTGTTAGGCCTACAGGGAGATTACTTTAAACAATGCTGTGCAATTATTTTGATTTAGTTTTAAATAAAAGTTGATGAGGTCAGTACCAGGTCAACTGAACCCATCCATACAAAGCTGATAGGATCACATCCACGTACAAGTGGCAACTTCTTTAAGGTCCCTTTCATTATTGAATCACGACATTTGGTTAGAGTAAGTTTTTTCTGTAATTTTATAAGATAAAAATCTCTAATGGTTGATTATACATTTATTAAAGAATTAAACCTGTTAATTTATTTTTTAATCTGACTCAATATATAAGAATATTGTGTATTTCGCTATAAATACAACTAATAGATCCCTACTAATCTAGAAACTTGTAAAACAAGTTTAAATTCTAAAAATAAATTAGCAAAATAAAATAGGGTTTTTATATACGTTTTAGGTCATGATATTGAACTAAAAAGTCATAAATCACGTTGCCAAACGTATACGATAATATAATTTTTAAATATAAAATAAATGCTTTGAAATGTGTAAGGCACAAAGATAAGAACAAAGCTATCAAAGTAAAATAAAATACGCCATAAAACTGTTTTTCAACCCAAAAAAACTGGATAGTTTTCATTGTTTCCAGATGACGGGATATAAGAGGATATAAGAAGTGCTAACTAATTATACTTTCAAAATTCTTTGAAATAAAATGTACAGTCTTACTATTATGAAATGTTGTACCCACGATTCTTTTTTCAAGAAGTTTGAACACATATGTTTCTAAGCAAATATATGGCCTATTAGTTAAACAAAAATACTAGCAACATAAACATCATGAAAGTAAATAAGCTATAATTTACTGTTAAATAGACATATTACTAATATTACTTTGTTTATCAAAATGAGATAAGTATAAACACATATTAGCCTATATATGAAACGACACAAACTTTTAACATAAATGTTTTGCTTTCAATTAATTTCTTGCTCCAAGTCCTACTACCAATCATAACTATAAGAAATATTAACAATAATAGGATAGTAATGAGGAGGTAGAATGTGGAGGCAGTGTGCCTGCATTTGCATAAGCATATGTTGAAAAACAATTATATAGGAAATGCCTCCTCAGTACATCCAGTGAGATTCAAGCCTGGTGAGACTGACGTCTTTATCCAGGTGTCCACTGGTTTGGGTCCTTCCTTTCAATATATTATTAGAGTTTAGTTGTGTCAAGTCAGATAAATTAATGTTCTTAGTTTTCATTTGAAACATTCAAAATCGACGTCAAGTAAAACTGTCTCAAACTGATATAGTTGATACCTGCAGTTGTATGATCTAAGACGTTAGACTCACATTTCACAAGTTTGGTGTTAAGGGAGAGGATTACAATTGAATCTCAGCTGTATGCGTTGGAGGTACCTTAACAAATGTGAGCTATCATATTGGTTTTCAAATATTTTCCCCACACTAGTATGAATTTCATTCCTCTAAATAACTTTCTCATTATATCACCATCCTTAGCTTAAGCCAGACATTGATGTTAAATGTAACTAACTTATTTCTCCATGTTTCACTGCCATTTTAAATGAGTCCTATTTTACTGACTAATGTGTGTATAGTTTTGAATGTTGAGTGACTTTTAATTATATATATATATATTCTTGAAACCAAACTTTTTAGTACAACATTTTATTTCCATTAATTTTATTGAAATTCAACTAGACTTTTTGTTATCACCTTGACCTACTAACTATTCAGGCTATATGCATTATATGATAATTACTATAATAGATTAGGGATGAAGAAGGAAGCATTTTTTATCTAATATACCCGGATTTGCGTGGAAGGAGAGTGGAAATCATTTAGGGTAAAAACAGCTTGTTTAGACATGATTGTGGTTTGAACCTCGACCTCCCCGTAATCAGCAGACTAGTCTAACATGAGAGCGATACTTTAGACCTTGGTTTAAACACATAATACTACATCAATCCTAGCTCAATTATAGCAAATATATTAGTTTAAGGAACATATACCGTACCAACATTTAGATAGGTGTAAACTTTGGTTGTCTTGGGATTAAATTCTCGCCTCAGGACACGATGTTCGTGGGTTCAAACCCAGCTAAATTTGATGGAATTTTACTGAGAGATAAAAGTCCGTAGCACAACTTCCTTCGGAGGGGAAGTAAAGCCGTTTGTCCCGTGTTGATTGTGGCACGTAAGAGATTCCTGGAAGGCAAAATTGGTAGGCCCTTTCGCTTCCACTAGTAGAAACTCGCGTGTCCTTAAACAAGGAGTCGGTTGAGTAAAGTACACGTTATATACCTCAAATAAAATACGTTGAAATATGTTGATTCTATTCTAAATAGTTCTGGATAAACAAGTAGCTAAATCTTCATCTTTGTATCCCTGCTCACTGCATATTACTGCAAATCAGGGTTATACGCGTGCTTACACTAATAAGATAAAAAGAAAGGGAGGAAGATAGTCCTACCCGCATTTTAAAGAAGGGAGAACGGAAGAGTATTAATTAAAATGTCTTGATCCTCGTAAAACCAGACTAGATGAGTTTTATGTCTTACCCTAACCTCCTTTTATACCTAACCACTGATTCACAGAAAACTCTAGAACCACCAGGGATCGAGCCCGATAACTCTGGATCAGTAGCCAGGAACTCTGTCTACTAGACCATAGAGACCAACATAATCAGGAGAAAATTAAAATATCTCTAACATCAAACTGGCGTGGCATCCTATCTTGGCTTGGTAGGTATATTAGCCTATATAGCTGGTGAGATCAGAGTCACTGGTTCATTTCTCGGCATGGTCAGAATAAATATCTTGGTAGAGATAGGGAGTCTTTATCTTTCCCAATGATGAATTAACAAACTCTGTATCGTCTGTTCTAGATCTAAACTAGTTTATAGGCCGTGTGTAGATGTAATCAGTTGGTTGAGAAATTGAATCTTATGAAATCTCCTTCAGGAGCCCAAAAAATAGTAAAACCTAATTGAAATAAACAAACAAATTCTTATAATTAAAAAAACTGTTATATATTTATTTAATTACGAAACTAGCCCTTTTAGATATCTGAGATTCAGGTAGATGCATCATGATAATTAATTTATAACCATTATAAGCTAACTTGAATTAAGACAAATTATAATGCAGTTTGGTGGTATTCTTTAAAGTATGTGGCATTTAAGAATCATTAATAAACTGATACCCTCTACGATGGCCTCATGGTCTAAGGCACTATTCTCCCAGTGGACTTCTAGTCGATGACTGGGAAATCATAGGCCGATACTCGGTTGGGTGTACTGAGGGTTCCCCACTCTCTCTCTCCATGCAAATGCAGGTACACCTCTTATAAACCCAACCTTCACCTTTAGAGCATTAGTGTAATTAGTGCATAAACGTATAACCCGAATGGGTAGTAATACGCTGTGCTTGACCAAAAATAAGTGATATAAGTGAGTTCAATGCCTAGACACTAATGAGCATAGTCTTGGCTTTACAATTAGATAATATATAGCAATAAAATATATTATATAGTGATACAGTACATAGTATGTAGTATTATATATGCCTATTAAAACTATTATTTGTATCATAATATTTAAATTGAAACATGACACCTGGACACGGGAATCGAACCCGGGACTTTTGACTATGCTCTTGCCACTGAGCTATTCAGGGATTGTCCGGTGCTTGGGTCTCTCTCTCTTCACACATATTTTAATGCACATACCCTACGTCTATTTTTCTTTAAAATTTACTATATACCAATTAAAATGAAGAATGTTTAACTTAAATTCTGTAATTGATTAAATTTGATAGTATTTACGTAAAACCTTTTTAAAAACAACGTTTCGAATATAAATTACTAGACTACATATTGGCCTGTTATTTTGTACACAATTGTTTTCATCGTAATAATGTATGATGTGTTTTTTAACTGACTGTACACATTTAAGTTCTGAATCCACAGTAGAAAAAAATGATAGTACTAGAAATAAGAAAATGTTGTTGTTGACTTCTTTGCATGTAGAAGAAGAAGAAGAATGTCAATAGAAGACCGCCAGCTACCGTGGTCTTGGGAGCACAGGAACACAGCATGTGAAGGAGGTATACAACCACTAGTGGCTGCCGTGACACGACCTCGTATAGGAATGATGACACTGTGGGAGAAGGTCAACACTATACCATTTCCTCGGAGGAAAGATTGAGACAGGATCTTCCACCTCCAGTTTACAAGGAACACTGAAGATAGCGCTAGGAAGGCCAACATAATATTACCATCTCAATGAAGGAAATATTGAGACAGGATATTCCACCTCCAGTTTACAAGGAACAGTGATATAATGCAAAGAAGGTCAATACTAAACCACCACACAGATTAAAAAGTTATGATATAATCGCTTAGAGGATGATTTCCCGTCCCTCTTGAAATATTTTATAATATTGCAGCCTCTTCCCCTTTACAATTTTTTAAATAGTTAAAATATCATAAGTTAACTCTATTAATACAATTTCAACAGAAATGTTTACAACTTTCCCGAAATTGTTCATCCTTTTGTAGCTCTGGACAATTCTAGAGCAAAAAGAAGTCGATAAAACAGCAACCGTAGGGGTCCTTTCTCTGTGTGTACCAAAGTTTGGATAAAACTCGGTAGTTTAATAATAATAATAATAATAATAATAATAATAATAATAATAATAATAATAAACAATTGGGGACAAACCAGTAACGCAGGACACCCAATTGATTAAAAAAGAGTAGAACGCCGTTAATCTGAACCAATTGGGACTGAAACGTGTTCGGATTAATGAAAATTCGGAAATAATACGAAGGGGTTTGCGACAAGACTGTGAGAACGTGAAATTTACTTTCATTTAACAGATGTATGAACCCGCTTCAATGACTATATGGTCTAAGACGTCACTCTCACCTCTCTCTGTCGAAAACAGGGAGACCGAGGCTCTAATTCTGGTCTGAAGCCTTGATGGTGGTTTCTCCTCAATTGTTTTCCACACTTCCTTCAGGCAAATGCCAGTACACTTCCTTTGAATTAAACCTTATTGAACTTTAACCATTCAGAGTAATTAACACATGTGCGTACAACACAAACTGTGATACATGGGCCAGAGAAAAAATAGCACGTTAGTTATTGGCTACTGCAGTTGTACATTTTACATTATGTCTTTTTACAGTAATGTAATTATATTCAATTAAAAAAAACATTTTGTTGATAATTTTAAAAGATTAAATATCTTTTTATTATTACTATTTCTCACCATTTAGTTTTAACTTTGAGTATGTTATCAATAAATATATTTCACTTGATTCAAATTTATTTATTTTTTCCTTGTTCCAATTATCAGAAATATTGGGCTAATGGAGCTCGGACTAACAAGAAATTAACTTAGTTAAAAGTTTATGCATAATATGACTACCATAACTACCATATGTTCGTAGTCTGCCAAACATGATATGGTTTATTCAAACGCTTTCTTAACTTAAAATCTTCAAGATAAACAATATTAGCACAATTTTATATATTTGATAAACACATTTGCAATTTAAAAGCCGAAATATCAAGTAGATTAAATAGGAAAAACAGCTTAAAATAGGCGTTATATCTGGGTGCGGTATCCAGTATTATCCATTAGAAAACAATACAAATTAATTAGCGAAGTTATTTTACCATTTAAAAAGAGACTAACAGAATTAAACAGTGATTATTTTAAAATAAACTCTTTTCTTTATCCAAATCTCTCTGTTGCCAAATGAAGAATGCAGATAGATACGAATTCTGTTTCATGCTCGATACATAATATCCCAGTTGATTGGCCAAGAGATAGGCTGGTGCAATAACAGTCTCAGGGGTGTTTAGTCTCATGTAACTGCACCCTAAGAGTCTCTAGGTCTTAGTACATAAGATACCAAATATCCTTTCCTTCATTTATCTCTGTATTTTCCTTCTAAGGTGACTTCAGCTTGAACATAAAGGACACACACAGAATTACTTCTAGAATTATCTAAACAATTCAGCCCTTTATATATTTATTTTTTGTTTCTGTTAGATAAAGAGAAACCCGTGGTATTTTGACTCAAAGGATGTGGTTAGAAGTTGTGGGGGAATTGCTAAAATCTACAGAAAGATCCCGACTGTGTTCGCGTCTTTAGATTGCGTACTCTATGGGATGTTTATTTTCTCATACCACTGCTGTGTACTTATTATACAGATAGTGCATAGTTTGTATTTGTTTAAAAAATACCAGAATTGACATTAATCTGTATGCAATATATGTTATTTTTGTAGTATTGTTTGTTTTATTTAAGAGCGTGCATCATATACCCATCAACCCTCTGATACAGTCGGCTGTAAATCGTAAATTTACAGGAACACTATTGCACTTGGATCATTTCTGATCAAAGATTATATCTAATGTCGATAAAGAGTTAATAGAAGTTCCTAATACCAAACATTGTTGAAATATTAAATTATATTTGAATAGAAACTGCATTGAAAAGGCCATTTTTGAACATTTTAGAATGGCTTCATAGATAAGCATTGTGCACAAATCTACATTCTGTCATAACAGGGACATACTGTGGTTATTAACAAGAACATTTGTCGCTTGGTCCCTCATTGTCATCACGGAAAATTTTGAGTACTCATCCAAATTCAAATGCACTGCACACATTTTTGCCATACTGTGGGTATTTTCATTTCCTTTTTCCTCCCATACCTCGCGCGAGCCGGGAGCTGAGTTGGGCCTGATTTGATGGACAATATTAAATATTAAAATCCAAATTTGTTTATATTAGCTACTCTTTGTCAATATAAATGGTTTAATTTTCTAATTTGCTTGTTACAAATAGATTTAAGTAATTTGAAGGCCCACCAATCATATGGCATCGAGCAAATATACTATATCTATTTTCACGTATTCATACGCCAGGCCCTGTGATCTGCAGTTGCCACTTTTGGTCGACCCTACTAATACCCATAAAATAACACTATAATATTTTCAGCACTCTGTCCTACTTCCTGTCAAGCTATAGACCTAGGCATGTGTACTAATTACGCCAGCAAATCAGGTAATAACACTAATAATATAATAACATTTTATAAATGCTGATCGAAATTTTTATTATTATTAACCAAAAGGTTGTTTGGGGTGCCTGGAACGGGTTCAACTCAGATTCACGAGGACAAATCAAGAGCTACCTAAATAAAAGAGTAGTAGCTTTAGTATAGAAAACTGATAGCTAGAGGGGTCACTGTGCTGACCATATTGTTCCCTCTATCAAATGAAGTTGGCACTATCTCGGTTCGTGTGGCTCAATGGCGGGCTGATGCCATGGAGATTTTCCTTACAAACTAATATTCTAAAGATTATAGCGTGGGGAAATATTTTTTCCTGAATGTAACAACACCAGTGTTTCCCAATCTTTCAATAGTCATGTACTACTTTATAGAGCATGGGCTAGCCTACGTACCCCCTTACAGAGCATGGGCTGGACTACGTACCACCTTACAGAGCATGGGCTAGCCTACGTACCACTTTACAGAGCATGGGCTAGACTACGTACCACCTTACAGAGCATGGGCTAGCCTACGTACCACTTTACAGAGCATGGGCTAGACTACGTACCCCTTTACAGAGCATGGGCTAGCCTACGTACCACTTTACAGAGCATGGGCTAGACTACGTACCCCTTTACAGAGCATGGGCTAGCCTACGTACCACTTTACAGAGCACGGGCTAGCCTACGTACCCCTTTACAGAGCATGGGCTAGACTACGTACCACCTTACAGAGCATGGGCTAGACTACGTACCACCTTAAAGAGCATGGGCTGGACTACGTACCCCTTTACAGAGCATGGGCTGGACTACGTACCCCTTTACAGAGCATGGGCTAGACTACGTACCACCTTAAAGAGCATGGGCTAGACTACGTACCACCTTACAGAGCATGGGTTGGACTACGTACCCCTTTACAGAGCATGGGCTAGCCTACGTACCCCTTTACAGAGCATGGGCTGGACTACGTACCACCTTACAGAGCATGGGCTAGACTACGTACCACCTTACAGAGCATGGGCTAGACTACGTACCCCTTTACAGAGCATGGGCTAGACTACGTACCCCTTTACAGAGCATGGGCTAGCCTACGTACCCCTTTAAGCTTTTCATAAAAAATCTACCATCTTGTAATGTACAAACTGTCGGAACCAATATTAATAAGGTTTAAAGGTAAGCTAAACAAACCCGTAGCACAGAGATCATAAAATCTTATTTAATAGGCCTATCAAACTTACTAATTCGAAAATTTTAAAAATTTCACCTTGACACGTGAACCAAACCTCGAGACCATTGATTTATCAAGCCACCGAGATATTCTAGAATACTCCCGTGCTCGGGGTCTTTTTTCACTCATAGTTTAGGGTAAAGTCTGTAATGGATGTGTGGAGATCATTGCCTACAATGAGCTACTATTGATACCATAGTTACCAGCCCCTCTGATTGGTTCTATGCTGCCGCTAGTACCGTGAAGTGAATAACTAGATATCTCAGTGGTACGGGCACCACAGTCCGGTAAACACTGTACTACACTACAGCTCGTGTTGGAGATTGTTTTAATACCCCACCGTCTTCCAGGTGAGTCAGTCACTTCAGTTGTCCACAGAAATGTTCTCTCAGATTGTCGGTTTCTGTGAAACGTGCAAGAGAGCGCGCAAAGGTCCCGGGTCAAAGGTCAACCCTCCACCCGTACCAGACATTCCGTCGACCTCACCGGCCTGCTCTCCTCGACGACAACTTAAGGAGGAGTTGATCTAGGAGTGACAAGGTCCTACGCTTGTGATTCACGTGGTTTATGGCGTCAAACTTGTAATAGACTGACTTACCCGTGATGGGGAGGTTGAGGTTTGAATCTAAGATATGTTCATTGAGGGTATGGGGTCTTAACATGTGGCTTTTCCATCTTCCATACATATTAATGCTGGTTCAATTTGTCAAACCTTCCTCCCCTTCTCTTATCCCTTACATTAGTTCGTTAATAATCTTGTGATAACGCAACATATAACATATTAAGGGACGCACTTTTTACTGGGGAAATTCAATGATAACTTTATACACAAACTGATAGTTTAAGATAGTTTATGTGCTCTGCATTCGTATTTGAATTATTAGTCGACATTTTCCGCGGTGACGTTGGGAGACAAGCAACAAAGTTTCTTGTTAGTAACTAGAATATGTCCCTACTTTGATAGAATGAAGATTTGTGAACAGTAATTATCTGTTATTCATTCTCAAACGATCAAAAACGGCCTTTTCAATGCATCTTTTATTAAAATATCAAAATTCATATATCAACAATGTTCGGTATCTCCAGTAATGTTTAATCAGAAATGGTCCAATTATTATTTCTAGCCTATTGTATCACAGAGTTGATGGGCATACAAGGGTTAGCTCTCACAAAATCTAACAAAATCTTATAGGCCTACTACTAACATCCTTAAATTTGAGGGTAGTTATTATTTAACAGTTTTGTAAATTTTACTCCTATTAAA
Source organism: Timema monikensis (assembly GCA_902151445.1). Taxonomy (NCBI): domain Eukaryota; kingdom Metazoa; phylum Arthropoda; class Insecta; order Phasmatodea; family Timematidae; genus Timema; species Timema monikensis. The sequence goes on along the minus strand of CABFVZ010001145.1, from coordinate 215,058 downwards.
CTAAATGTTGTTTCAACAAAATTAATATATATTTTGTAAATCAAAGAATAAAAAAGATAAACATTATTGGATTTTATCTTTTTTAAATAATTCTTATGATTTTCCTGAAGTCAATCGTACTGGCGACGAAAGGTCTAGGCCGACAACACTACGGGAAATAGAATTATCGTTTTATACAAGGACGAAGCTTAGCGGATTTTGAACGAAGCAGACCATATCGGATTTCTCTCTTAAAACCCCCATTTCATGACAAGATGAACTCATTAACAAAATTTTACTTTAATTACATATTTTTTACCTTAAGGTTTTAACTATCAAATACATTTTACAAGAATTGAGGATATATGAAAATACTTTTAGTTATTAATACCCACTTCATTGGCCGCATAGTTTAAGGCGTCACTCTGGCAATATATTATACTGACAAAGGGGTGAGGTCGGGCTTTGATTTCAGTCGGATGTATTGTGAGTGGTTTATCCTAAATTATTTTCCACTCTCCCGCCCACACATGAGGATAATTTTGTAGGTCTACATAGGAGCATAGCCCGTATGGGTAGTAGATGTGGTGCTAAGAAAAACTACTCATAAAAATAGTAAATTCGATCAATAGTTTTATTACTATATTAACTAGTATAGCCTTTTACCTAAAGAGTTGGCTCAGTTACAGAGAGATAGTCTGGTGGAATCAACCTGAAACGGGACATGCTTATATTACAGTCCAGCAGGGATATACATTGAACATATATGTTGAAGGTTCGATATTTCCCTCATAGATGATTTATCAAGCATAAATATTTTGTAGCGATGTCCGAGATAGCGATATGTTTAGGCCTATGTGTTTGTTTAAGAAATAGTAATTTGTTATTATTAGTTTTTAATACAATTTTTTACAAATACACTTCAGTTATAGTTTCAATTGGTTTGGAAAATATTACCGATGGTTTACGTTCTATAATATCGATATTTTCAGAAGATGTTCTTTTTTTATCTATGTTACTTTATTAATATTGATATCTACCTCAATGTTCAACCAAATTATAGTCCTATTTGAGTGCACTAGAATAGCTTTCTATTTGCTTTTACTTTCTCTCTATCTTACAGGTAGGGAAAGTATTGTGACCGTCAACAAAAACCGAACTCGAGATTTTGATGAATCTCGAAGTTTCATAACCCCCCGAAGCCGAAAAATTGGTTTATGAATTTCCGTCTGTCTGTCTGTGCCTCCACCTAGAGCTCAAACCAGTTTACCAATTAGGATAAAACTTCGTATCTATGGTTTTCCAGAAGGATTTTTGGAATTGGATATATAATCCTAAAATTAAGGGTAGTTTATTAAGGAGCAAAAAGAGAAAAAGTCATTTTTCTCAAAATCGGCTCAAACTATTTTGATCGAATTTCATTTCAAAACGTTTATAAATATTCCAAACAAAATGTGTGCTCTCAATACCTGGGCAAAATGATGGGTAATACATATTTTTTTAATCATATCTCCGTAACTCTTTGATATCTGAAATTACTTATCATTACAAATATGTAGATCTATTTATAAAACTAACATTTTATTTGAAGCATATATTTATAAAACCAATAACTTTTAAGCTATACGCAAATATATTTCTTAACCTTTCCAACACTAAAGGTAAAGAAAGTATTGCAAACGTAAAAAAACTTAAATATTGATGGACGTCAACGTCTCCAGACTCCCCGAACCCTAAAAAGTGGTCTTTGCAATGCCATCTTTCTGTGTGTCTATTTAAACTTAAAATTAAAAGTTGGTTAATAACAGGCGAAAACGGATAGAATTAATTTTCTCCAAATCGGCTTTAACGAATTTTGATAAAACATTAATGCGTTGATTAAGATTATAAATAAACTGGATATTTTCATTTTCCCATGAAAATGACCTTTAGGATATTTTACAGAAGATTAAATTTGCGTATAACCGCAGCTATTTGAGATAATAAATAGCTTATCATTCCAAAATTTTAGTATTATTAAAAATAAAATTTTTTTAAATGAAATATATTTTTATAAAACCAACAGTTTCTGAGACATTGGCAACCAACGCCATGTCAACCGGCTCTATGGCAACCGTTTCCGCGACAACCATCTCCATGGCAACCGTCTCCTTGGCAACCGTCTCCTTGGCAACCGTCTCCATGGCAACCGTCACCATGGCAACCGTCTCCTTGGCAACCGTCCCCATGGCAACCGTCTCCTTGGCAACCGTCCCCATGGCAACCGTCTCCATGGCAACCGTCTCCATGGCAACAGTTTCCGTGACAACCGTTTCCATGACAACCGTATCCATGTCAACCGTCTCCTTGGCAACCGTTTCCTTGGCAACAGTCTCCATGGCAACCATCTCCATGGCAACCATCTCCATCGCAACCATTTCCTTAGCAACCGTCTCCATGGCAACCGTTTCCATGGCAACCGTTTCCATGGCAACCGTTTTCTTAGCAACCGTCTCCATGGCAACCGTCTCCATGGCAACCGTCTCCTTGGCAACCGTATCCATGGCAACCGTCCCCATGGCAACTGTCCCCATGGCAACTGTCTCCATGGCAACAGTCTCCATGGCAACCATCTCCATCGTCAACCGTCTCCATGGCAACCGTCTCCTTGGCAACCGTATCCATGGCAACCGTCCCCATGGCAACTGTCTCCATGGCAACCGTCCCCATGGCAACTGTCTCCATGGCAACTGTCTCCATGGCAACAGTCTCCATGGCGACGGTTATGGATGGCTTACAGGTTAATAATTTTTAAAAACTTGAAATATTTCAAAAATAGGATCCAATGATTGTGTTTAAAGAATATATCTACATTGTTTGAAACGACAAATAGCACTGCAATCTCTTAAAAATACCACACATGATTTAGTTTAAAATGAGAATCAGAGTAGTTTTTAGCGTGATAAGTAATTTAATTTGATTGATTGTTTTAAAAAAGTAAGCATTCAAAGATAGAGCTTAGCTTAGTTTAATGAGAAACTAATTTTCTAAATTTAATTGGTTTTCAGAATGATCTTACTGATTAATGATTTAATTGTTACTTCAAATATTATGTTCAATGAGGCAGGCACTCACACACACACAAATGTAATAAATAATTAATTAGTGTGAGACGGATGCATATAATTCTTATAACAATTTAAAATAACTCTAAATAATTTCTAGAGGCCACTGATTTGATCCCTCCTAATAAAATATAAGTAAATGGAATTAAAAAAAAATTCGGGAGTGGACTACTCTAAATAGCTTCCATAAATGAATGCTAATAGGAAATAAATTCTCATGAAAATACTCAGGGTCAGTGGCGGTGGAACCAAGCGTTAAGGGGGGTACTGCCCTGCACCTGGAAAGAATTTACTCTCTCCTAGATACATTTCAAACACCACGAGAGTATTGAGTATTAAGCTAAAAGAGTGTCTTAAATAAAACTCCAAATGATTTCTAGCTGCATTAAATTTTCAAAAATTAACTGGAAAAGACCACTCCTAATAGCTTCTAGAATCAGTTAACTGTAGGAAAAAATTTAGTCGAGGAGCACTCTAAATCGCTTCTAGGGTCATTTAAATAAATAAATAAATAAATCCAGGCAAGGGCCATTCCAGATAAGTTTTATATTGTTGTAATTTAAAGAATTTTCTTGCGATAAGCACTACTAATAGTTTTTTAAAGCCTTTCATTTTTAAAGATTGGCCAGTAGAAGATCACTTCAAACATCTGCTAGAGGCATCTACTCAATAATCCAGAAAAGGGCAATTTCAAAAAGCTTCTAAGTAGATATAATTTTCAGAATATTTCCGAGCGAAGACCACTTCAAATAGATTTTAAAGGCATATCATATTCGAGAAAAATTCAGGCGAGGGGCAATCTAAATAACATCTAGAATAAACCAAATTTAAAAAGATTTTAGGGAGAAGACCTCTTCCAACCACTTTTAGGAAATTCTCTAAGGGAGGACTTTTTAAATTGGCTTATAGACTATAGAGGCATAAAAATTTTAAAAATTTTTGGAAGGAGAAATACTTCAAATAGCTTCTAGGAGAATCAAAATCTAAAAAAAAATTGAGAGAGGACTACTCTAAAGGGTTTTTAAAAGCATATAATTTCCAAAAATGTAGGTAAGGACCACTAAAAATTAGTAATAGAGAAAGTGGGGAGTGGGGTTTAGGGGAAGTAATTGCCTCTTCAGGAATAAATTAGATGTATTTCACACCTTCTGATATTCTCGAAACTAAAGCTGAAAAACTTGCACAAAACTACAAATAGCTTCTAAGGGTTTTCAATTATTTATTTTAATGTGTCAGGTAGAGGACCACACCAAATTGTTTCTAGAGATATCAGTTTGAAAAATTTTCTGGGATGGGTGCAAAAATATTTTAGATCCAAATAGTTTTTAAAAAGAAATCAAGGAATAACAAATACAAATATCTTCTAAAAGTATCCAATTTAAAAAAAAATATGTCAAAGTAAGTATAATTCCAAATATAATATAAATATATGGAGTATTTTTTTAAAAACTGCTGGAGAAAACCACTTTAATATCTTATAGCTGTATCTAGTTATCGAAAAAACATAAGGTCAAGATCACTCTAAATAGTTTCAAGGGGCATACGAATTTCAAATATTTCCAGTGGAGGATAGAATCCGATATTTTTTTTATTCAATATTAGAACTACTCAAAATAGCTTCTAGAGACATCTAATTTTCAAAAATTTGCTGAAGGAGGACTACTCCTAATAACCTATAAAAACATTCAAAATTCAAAAAAATTCGGGAGAAGACTACTAATAAAAACAATTCCATATTCAAAAATTGTGATTAGGATCATTCCAAATAGCTTTTCGGGATATCCAATTTTCATTCATTTATCGGGGAAGAGAGGGAAGTCAAGTCTCCCCCTCCCATATTTTTTTGCTTGCCCCCCCTCCCCTACACAAATAAGGTTCCTTCACCACTGCTCAGAATAATCAAAGAATGTAAACATTCTCAATTGAATCTCTAGACTGCTATAAACAATTATAGAGTACAACGTTTGATGATACTTTCTTCATTGAGACTTACAGCAAAACTTTAAATACATTTGAGGAAATTAATTAAAAATTCTATCAGTTAAACAAAGATCAGTATTTCGATGCTAGGACGACACAGAGGAAAACAAATACTTTTCAGAAATAAAGAAAAATGAAATTCGTGTAAATATGTCAATTCCTTAACAAGGTACTATCTAACGATTAAAAAAAGTTACAACCCAAGATAATATGTTTAAATTTGACATTGGCATAGCTGATTTCAGTTTTATCAAGTTTTATTATTTGTTTTAAGGAGTTAGAAGGATAAAAAAAGTTCTTAAAAAACATGCGTATTTTAATACAATTTATAACAAATTTTCACATTAACGACTGGTTTAAGACAATTTGTGTGGAAGATGGATTTTTAACATTTATCAAGGTTACCAAAAATACTAGTGTGACTTCTGTCACAAGTACTGCTTGTGAATGAACTTTTTGTAAACTGCTTCAGGACAAGAATAAACTACAATTATTCAAGACTATATGGATAAGTTGATGCTTCGATATATTTTACAATTTGGATGTTGATTTAATGATTAAAAGACTGGTATAGGGGTAAGGTGTCAGACTTCTGTGCTGGCGGCCGGGGTTCAATCCTCGGTCCCGGCACAGATTTATCTGATTTCCAAACCCTTCCTTCACCTCTGACAAGACATCTTGTGAATGTGGGGAATGCCAGGCCTCCACCGTGGTTCGGATTCCACGATAAACTGTAGTTCCTTCATTTCATCTCACAATCACCCTACCATTACACATTAGCGTAAGTGCGTATAACCCAAACGGGTAGTAAGACGCGGTGCTAATAATAATAATAATAATAATAATAATAAATAATTAAAAAACGGAAATCTTTATGTAAAAAGGTGTAATAAGTGCAAAATGGTAAAAAGTTAATCTAATCAAAAAGGGTAAACAAAAAGGGTTAAAGTATAAAAAGGGATAAAAAAAATTAAAAGATCTATAAGGGAAAAAAGAAAACTCCAACAATACAAAATATTCTTAAAAGGTAAATAGGGGAAAAACCGTAAAAGTGGTAAAAGGAATATAAACGGTAAAAGTGCCAAAAGGGAAAAAAAGGGAAAAAATAAATAATACCAAATAGGATATAAAAGCTAAAGGCGTAAAAAGAGGCATTAAGGGGAAAAGGGCAAATGCTCAAAAAGGGTATAAAGGGCAAAAATTGCAAAAAAATAGGTAGATAGGACAAGAGGGGTAAAAGCAATAAAAGGGCAAAAGTACCAAAAGGCGAAAATGATCAGAAATGCAAGAAGAGAAAAAAGGTAAAATGTCCCGAAAGGCAACAAAAGTTAAAAAAGGAAAATAAACAAAAGGGGTAAATGTGCCAATATGGCAAAAAAGTGTAAAGATTCCAAAAGGTTCCAAAAATGTAAAAATGCTAGAAATGAATAAAAGCGCAAAAATCACTTTTAGTGCAAAAAACGTAAACGGGATGAAAAGGGTAAATGGGATAAAAGGGTTATAAAATTCAAATATTTTTGATTAGATCTACTTTTTACCCTTTTTACTCTTTCTGTCCCTTTTGTACTTTTTACAAATTTTTATAGTTCTACCGTAAAATAAAATCCTCTTCTCCCCTTTGTCCTTTTTAGGTTTAATGCCCTGTCTGCACTTTTACCCTTTTAAACTGTTTTACATCTTTTACCCGTTTTATATACCTTATTTAACCTTATTTTAAAAACAAATTGATAAACAATACCTTATTAATTTTGTTTTCATCCCATGACATAAAAGTTTATAGATGGGAGATCTAAAAATATTTTTCCGGGAAATTGGGGTGCGGGGGTTATAAATATACCAATCACTTTAGGTGAGATAGAACAATAAAATTTGGCAAAAACGGAGAAGTACTACTCTAGATATTCAAATAAGTTCTAAAAACTAAAATATCAAAGTTGGAGTAAGCGAAATGGGAGAGGGTGTATTCCACAATTTAAAAACTAATTTAAACACTTACTTAACAGTGTGGTATATAACAACATTGAGCAGAAAGATAACTGTACCGTACCATAAAATCTGATAGGTTTAAATTTTAAAATGGAACTCTTAGAACTCGGAAGTGGGATATAAACAGAAAACAAAGAAAGCTTTTAGTCACGATGGTAAAGAATTGTCAGAAATATAGTGTAAAATACCCAAATAGTTAGTAAATATTTAAATACTATTAAAAATAAAGATCTTTATTAGACATCTATTTTTATAAATTTAATAGTTTCTGATCTATTGGCAAATATTATTTTTAAATATTGAGAGATTCATTATGTTTCTATTTGTTGAATAGAGATACTACTTTTTTCTTTACATATTTGTAACAGTGAATATTATTTAATTTATCTTACATGGTTGTGTTTTTCTGCACCAATGTCTCTATTATTAGTCAAAGGAACGGGAAAGTTTTTGTGGTACACCCAATTTATCTTATAGTACTATTTTCACAAAATGTGATTAAATAAAAACAGTCCAATTTGTTCCTTAACTCCCATAAAATGTAAAGCCTCCCTAAGAGGTTAAGATAGATTCGAAAATAATGTATTTCTATTTTTACGCGTTTTACAGCTTACATCGGCCCAGTTATCCATACATTATTAGACTTGTGGAGTATCGGCAAGGAGGATATGGCTTAGAGAAAGTGTACTCTTATTGGCGTGACGGTGGAATAGTAAACCATGGGTTAAAATACACTCTTAGTACACATGGTCGAGATTATAACCCTGAACTCTTTACTGGGAAACCAGATTAAACGAGAATTAAGCCTTAATCCTACGCTACAGAAATTCAAGGGATAGCCTTACCATATAACTTTGCCTATTTTTTAATGTGGCTCTCACCAAAATGGAAATTAATGTTTCATCATGTCGTTAAAAATTTTAAAAAAACTTACGTTTAATGTTTTGTAAACTGTTAAATAACATGAAAATTTAAAATGCGATAATTTGAAAATATTCTTTACGTGAAATGTAGAGATTATGGGTGTAAGGTAAATGGTGAGGATATGGATCTAGTTCTTCTCAAGCAAGTTGTTGTTTTACTATTGTCAAAAATGAAAAATTTAGAATAATAATCGAGGATGATTTTAGGGTATTGAAGCTTCATATTCCAAAAATAAAGACTAAAATGTTAGGTAAATTGGAATAGGTGGTGTTATATATATATATATATATATATACACATTAAAGAGGTTCACGAAGGAAGGGAAGATCTAGAACATTTAGGCTACTTAATGCAAGAGTTTTGGAGCTCTACATTTTTTTCACTCATTAAAATAATTGCTTTATTTATCTAATTCTCCCCCATTCACCCACCTACTATTTACCCTCTTCCTTATCTTGACTTGCAATAGAATGAATTACCAGTGATGGTGAGGTCAGTATTTGAGTCTCGACTGGATACATTATGAAGATAAGTTTTCCACAAGCGATTGATCACTTGTAATTTTACCGTCTGCTTCTTCCACTAATGTGGCTACACATATTATAAAAGTACCCTTTCAAATCCCTTTATTTAAGCTAAGTCATTAATAACCGTGAAACCTGCTTCCGCGGTTGCCATTTCTAAGGAGTCACTCTCGTAATGGAATAGACTGTCCCCCTTTGAATCCTGGTAGGGTATATGAAGGATAATTTGTCTCAATGGTTTCTCTTTCTACTTACAAGCAATAGCGGGTACATAATCACTTTCTCTTTCATAAACTATTAGTGTAAATATATGTGGCTCCCTGAACAGTTTCTAGAACACGGAGCATATAAAAACATTTTGTGCTACAATTGTGACAGCACCCTTATTCTCCACTGAATAAAGGCGGGTACACAATGTAAATATAGAATACCAAAAATAAACAATAATTGCAGAGGCGCCAATAGGACCGTCATATGACAAATAGGCCGTACTCCAGCATATAGGTCATTCTGCTTCCATGAACCCACTTTACAAATATCATCTAGTGGACTCAAAATTTAGCCAAAATCAGGGGGAGAGGACGGGACCTATTTCATTCAATTAGATCCTATATCGGAATACTATAAGAGAAACTAGACATTAACATAAGATTTTAAATAGTTTATTTTGATAAACAGTATATAAAAGAGATTATGATCAAAAAAGGTTAGTATTAAACAGTGAGATAAATTTATGAACATAAGTGTATATTAGAAGGATAATTCCAATTGTTTACTTTTAACAATCCCTCATTATTTAAAGGAAAAATATAAATATACATAATATAAAGTATATTGTAAGAATGACAACAATGAGTCTCGCTAAACGTCCAAAGGCTAACTATAAATATATAGTAATTATTAGAAAAATAATAACGATGGGTCTGCAAAATCACCCTTATTTGAATACTAATATCAATACACATGTATAGCATTAATAATTTAATCACAACAGACCTCAATAGTATTAAAGTTTGTACTTCTTATAGAAAATATGAGAGTAGCCATTCTTTGAGCCGAACAGGACAACACATAGCAACAAACAAGAAATGTTGATATTTTGAGACTTATTAAATATTTAATCCACCCCTAAACTGTTTCTACGGCTGTTTTCACCCCGCTCCTCCTCTTGCCTACAAATTACACCCACTAATTCTTCTTCGGACGAATTCCTTATTGCAATCGGAACATGCAATGAGTTTCTACAAACGGTGGACTATGCCGGTAGTTGCAGATGGGTTAATTATGAGCCTAGCTGAGCCGGGTGTTACAGGTAGGTTAACTATTAGCCAAGCTGTGCAGGGCGTTACAGGTGGGCTAGCGACGAGCCTAGCTGAGCCAGACGTTACAGGTGGGCTAGCGACGAGCCTAGCTGAGCCAGACGTTACAGGTGGGTTAACTACGGACCAAGTTGTGCATGGTGTTACAGGCGGGTTAACTATGAGCCGAGCTGTGCTGGGCGTTACAGGTGGGTTAAATACGAGCCTAGCTGAGCCAGACGTTACAGGTGGGCTAGCGACGAGCCAAGCTGTGCCGGGCGTTACAGGTGGGCTAGCGATGAGCCTAGCTGAGCCGGGTGTTACAGGTGGGCTAGCGACGAGCCGAGCTGTGCCGGGTGTTACAGGTGGGATAGCTACGAGCCTAGCTGTGCCGGGTGTTACAGGTGGGCTAGCTGCAAGCCTAGCTGTGCCGGGTGTTACAGGTGGGTTAGCGACGAGCCTAGCTGAGCCAGACGTTACAGGTGGGCTAGCGACGAGCCGAGCTGTGGCGGGTGTTACAGGTGGGATAGCTACGAGCCTAGCTGTGCCGGGTGTTACAGGTGGGCTAGCGACGAGCCTAGCTGTGCCGGGTGTTACAGGTGGGCTAGCGACGAGCCTAGCTGTGCCGGGTGTTACAGGTGGGTTAGCTGCGAGCCTAGCTGAGCCGGGTGTTACAGGTGGGATAGCTACGAGCCTAGCTGTGCCGGGTGTTACAGGTGGGCTAGCTACGAGCCTAGCTGAGACGGGTGTTACAGGTGGGATAACTACGAGCCTAGCTGTGCTGGGTGTTACAGGTGGGTTAGCTGCGAGCCTAGCTGAGCCGGGTGTTACAAATGGGCTAGCTACGAGCCTAGCTGTGCCGGGTGTTACAGGTGGGCTAGCGACGAGCCTAGCTGTGCCGGGTGTTACAGGTGGGCTAGCTACGAGCCTAGCTGTGCCGGGTGTTACAGGTGGGCTAGCTACGAGCTTAGCTGAGCCAGGTGTTACAGGCGGGCTAGCTACGAGCCTAGCTGAGCCGGGTGTTACAGGTGTGATATCTACGAGCCTAGCTGTGCCGGGTGTTACAGGTGGGATAACTACGAGCCTAGCTGTGCCGGGTGTTACAGGTGAGTTAGCTGCGAGCCTAGCTGTGCCGGGTGTTACAGGTGGGTTAGCTGCGAGCCTAGCTGAGCCGGGTGTTACAGGTGGGTTAGCTACGAGCCTAGCTGAGCCGGGTGTTACAGGTGGGTTAGCTACGAGCCTAGCTGTGCCGGGTGTTACAGGTGGGCTAGCTACGAGCCTAGCTGTGCCGGGTGTTACAGGTGGGTTAGCTACGAGCCTAGCTGTGCCGCCGTGCCACCTAGTTCCATGCCTTGCCGTGCGTTGCCGTCTCTAGACGGTCCCACCTCTACACCTAAAGCGGATGATTCAAGATGAAAGTGATCAGAGACTCAGGTCTAGGACTTGTTCCCACACACCTTCTCATTACTAACTTTTGCAATAACGACGGCAATGGAAGCGTTGTGTGGAACACGAAGAGGAGGAGAAGCCTTGGATTATTTTAAATTAGGCCCTATTCTACCATCAAAACGACGAACAATAACTAACCATACTTTCATCATGATTCATTTTCTCTCGTATGTAGGTTGTGTTGGTTCTACACACTATACATTGTTACTATATACTATCATACTCGAAAAAGTCTTAAATTACAATCATTTTTCTACCAAGTATCAAAAAGAAATTATTATTTCTTAGAACATCTTCATCTTTATTGTTACAGAACATATGTTAATTTTTTTTTTTATTTAGGGGCTGAATTAAATTTGTGATATCTATCTTATTTCAACTTGAATAAATTGAAATAAATAGTAGCGTGAAATGTTTAGCACTATGCAGTTCTGAGTGAAGAATGACTCTGGGCACGTGACGACTCCTGGATAGCTCAGTGGTTAGAGCATTCGTGTACTAAACCAAATGACCTGGCTTTGATTCCAGTGTTCAAATGTTCTCAATCACCACACTTACAAGTCTCACTGTCTACAAACTCCAGACTGTATGATCCTGGGCTATGGATCGTACCCTGAACTCACAGTCACTGTTAAACCAGACTAGACGAGCTCACTGCTTAGCCCACGTGAACATCGATGAGGGTTTTTTCTCTTCTTCTATCATCGACAGGCTCAGCTCGACCCCGAGGGTTCATGAGGCCTTTATCTTTAGCGAGCAAGTCTACCAAGTGATCCTTGCTCTTCCCTCGATCTCGAACAATCGAACCACTGACGTCACCGGCGCTACGACTACGCGAGCAGGTAACCCTATTAATGAGTACTTTCGGCACGGATAATGATATGGATTTCATCTGGGAGCGTACAGTATGCAGTAGAGCTGTTGAATATTTATACAATGTATGGAGTGCCCTAGGTCATACGAATATACGATTACCTAACAGGTCATGGGAAATAAAAAAAAGGTTGTTTTTTTCAATTTGGCTCAAGATCTTTTGTTACAATTTGCAAGCGGTGATTTACATGCCTAGTTTGGATACTGCGTGGGAAACTTTAGTGAAACATGTTTGATTTTCATATACTTTCACTGTTGTGTAGATTAGCTGTATTTATGAGTCTTCCTTCGAATACTTTTTCTTCATTTATACATGTTATTAAAAATACAGAAAGTAATGAGTATGAGTTTCTCAATGTTTAAACAAGTTACGACTTTTTGTGTTAATATTTTAATGTTAACCTTACTCCACTACCCATTCAAAAACAATGACTCAAAGGAAAAGTTAACAAAATGCTAATATTAGATTGAGTAGCTTTTTCTACGAGTCTATACATATTGTCCAAATAGGTTGTACTACAGTTTCCACTTTTTATTTTTGTATTGTCAATTTTTTTTTATATGTCAAATAATTTGAATGGACGTATTTTTGTTTTAACTGCCAATTGTCAAATATAACTAATTAGTTGCTTACTCTATTATTATTATTATTATTAGCATCGCGTCTTACTACCTGTTCGGGTTATACGCACTTACGCTAATGTGTAGTGGTAGGGTGATTGTGAGATGAAATGAAGGACCTACAGTTTAACGTGGAATCCGATGTTTAACGTGGAATCCGAACCACGGTGGAGGCCTGGCATTCCCCACATTCACAAGATGTCGTGTCAGAGGTGAAGGAAGGGTTTGGTATTCAGATAAATCTTAGTTGCTTACTCATCGCATGAGAAACTCAAAAGTTATTTGATGCACTTTTTAAATTACGCTGCGTATCCCCATTTGATCAAGTTCTATCTAGTCCATAACATATCTCTTTCAGATCCACTCTAATGTTATCCTCCCATATGTATATAGGTCTGCCCAATGGTATCTTCCCATTAGGTTTACCAGTCAGAACTCTGAGCATAGTTCTAGAATCTCCCATTCACGCTGCACGTCCTGCAGAGAGTAAGTAACCTATGAGAATTGACTGTCCTAACAAATCCATGATGTGTATAGGGTATTTAACTGATCATTATGTAGCCTCCTCCAATATTCAGTATTTTCATTATAACATTTAATAAAATTGGAAAAATAATGTATTTAGAAAGTTTATAAAAATTTGAAAAATAAATAAATAAATGACATTATATGGTCAGTTAACATGTTGTCTACTATGCTTTGTATGCATTTTATTGATTGAGACATTCTCGATATTTTCATGTCCTCATTAACTTTGATAATTGTACTGATATTACTCTTGTGTTTTATAATTAGGACGAGACACAACTCTACACCTTTCCAGGCTGATAATGACATGACATGTTGAAAGATCTCCAAAGTGGCTCCGTAAGCTCTTTAAGAGTGGAGAGACTCAACAGATCAAGAGAAAAGGAGGGCCCCCCGGAAAAATTTAAGTTTTTGATGATTCATATTGTTTTGACCAAATTTTAAGAAATTAAATATTATAGCATTTTCAATACTTACTATTTTAATGTTAGAAATAGTTTTATTGAATAAGAAATAAAATTAGAATTAATAACGTAAAATTCAAAAATAATATAAATATAACACTACAAATATACCAACATTTACATTAATAATGATAGTATACCTAAACCCTAAGACCACTTTTTATTTTAAAATATATTACAAACTATGAAAAGGCAAGTAAATACTTAATATCATCTATTTATAAATTTGTATAAATATGTAATGGTTAAACTCTTTTCTTATAAATAAAAATAGGATATTATTACCTATAAATTGAAAATTAAGTGCCATTATGATATTTAAAATTATGAGCATTCCGTAAAATTTCAAAAGTATGTTGAAAATGTAAATCAAGATATTAAAAAACCATTAAATATTTCGAAAAAATGCTAACCCAAAGACGAGAATCAAATCTGAGCCGTTTGGGTTTGCACATCAATGAGATAAGAATAATTTTCCCAATATTACTTTAAGATAATGGCGTTGAGTGAAGGGAAAGCTACTAAACATTTCTCTTGACGTATGAATATAGAGGTTAGCTTTAGTAGGTAACTTTTATAGCAGTGAGGCACAGACCTTCGTTTGGTAATCACACTTTATAAAAATATTACTTTTTGAGTCCATAAGATAAAACAATAGTTGCATAGCAATTAATTTTAACAATAATTAAAAAAAAATTGAATATTATCTTTTGTAATAATTTAAGAGGAAGAGGATTGGTATAATTTTAAAATATATAACTAAGATTGTATATATACATGAATATATCTAAACATAAACATATATACATAATTTGTACAACAATTACTAAAAATATACTTCGCTAGCAATATATATATGCTTTTTTTGCAGCTGACCTATTATAATCTGAACTAAGAAAATACATTAAAAATTCATCAAAGAGTTAAATCAAATGTGTTCACATACATTTTTATAAACTTTGCTATAAAATGTTGTTTAATATATTACAACAAAAAACAGACATCGTTAAGCAAGAGAAGGCAGGACATATTTTATCTATCCTCTATACAATAAACTAACCACACACATTTTGTTTTTACTCGTATTAATGCTATCGAGAATTATGAGACCACTTTCTAGAGCAAGGTTTTTCTAAAACTTATGATAGAACAACATCTTACAGCAAACTTTATAATGGCGTGCCAGGATCAGTGTTGTCATGTTATCAGAAGAGAGAAAAAATCCACTGTAATGTTTGGTCAGTAAACTAGTGGTTATGACTGTACAGTGTACAGTCAATCTATGGAAGTACCACTTTCTAGAGCAAGGTTCTTATAGATCTTCCGGTACAGCAACATCTCACAGCAAACATTAAAATGGCGTGCCTAGGGAGATGGTATCGAAACAAAAGTACCTATACTGTACTCGTTAAAATTATCGGAAGAAAAATATCGATACCGTACTAGTATCGAAAAAATATATTGATTACATTAAGTATCAGTAACGAAATTTTAATCTGTGAAAATATTTTTTCATATCTTGTAGTACTAATTTCAACTTTTGCATCATAATAGTATTTTCGTATTTATTTAAACACTGAAAATTATCATTGTTTTTTAATAATCTAAAACAAATTTTACAAGATGTTTTTTGCTATCAAACTTTAAAAAAACTGCCATATTTCACTGATGGGAGGTGCAATTTTTAACCACATTCGTTATTCTATCAAGATATATTATTTTATTATTGACAAACAATAGAATAATTGACGTCTTTCCCTGCTTCATCTGCTTATTCAACGTACATAAACTTTTCTGCTTCAACTGCTTGGGGAAGTGGTCACCCTTTATTTTACTGAGTTCATTAATTTCTACAAAAGCTTATTATTTTGTTTAGTTTGGATGAAAGAACATCTATGAATTATTATAAGCAATAGTTGCTTCTTGCTTGTCGTACAGAAAATGAGTGAGAATTGAAATAGAGTCATTTGTTTTCTCTAAACAGTTCACTCTAGTAAAAATGTAACCCCAACGTGAGTAAAGATTAAAAATAGGTCGTTTCTTTTGATACCAATCCGATACCAGAGTGAGTACTAATATCAGTAAAAGTATCGTAAAAAAAAGTATTGAGTAAATATATACTAGTATATAAAGGAAAATATCGATATTAGTAAGGTATCGATTCATTTTTCACATCCATATGCGTGCCAGTATCGTCATGTTGTCAGACAAAATACTATTCTTACTTTTTTTGTGTGTACCACATCTTAATGCCTGTCCAGATTATTAGCATTTTGACACTAATAAGTTAGATATGAGTAAGGTAGAACTTTGGAGTAAATATACCCGCACAGGCACTGGGAATACATTTAGGAAAAGGAACCATTAAACACCCAACTGTAATATGATTCCTGACCTTTCCATCGGTAACTATGGTGGTATGAAATGTCTCACTTATCAGTCGAAATTATAAGTCGTACTAGACGATTGTAGATATTACTAAATCTACTAGTATAGAATCTCCCGCGTCAGGTTAAATATTTCTTAACAGGTGAATTAAAAAGGGGAAAAGTCTAAAAACAACATCAAAGGCTGGGGCTTAGTTTAATAAATAAAGCAACCAGAAACAATAATGTAAATGTTTCATTTTTACCTACAAAATACTGACGAATAGAGAAATAAAACCAAATATTATATAAAGTAACATTCATCTAAAGTGATTCTTCCACAAGTTTTATTTCATACACAAATATTTATTTAATTATTTAAATTATTTTTAGAGAGTCCCAGTTTTCAAGTATATTATTTTATTCATGATTGTATTTTAATTTGTATCATTAGAGTTACTTCTAAAGTGACACCCCTATTATATATTAATGTAATTAATTTATTTTAAAGATCCGACGTTGATGTTAGCTACATTATAGTTAATCGATTGCAATTTTTTAGAGAAAAATTAGATTAGATTTTAATCCATGATATTGAGACTGAATAACTAATTTTTGAAAGATTTGTTCATAAAGTATCACAATCTAATTTGAATATTATTACATTTTTATTTTTGTGACGTCTAATTATTTTAATGAAGAAAATTGTCACTTATAAGAAACTTTTTAGAGCCTGAACCCTAAGCGAATAATTGAAGTCTGTTATGAGAAAATTATTGAATCATTGTATTAAATCAGTAAATAATGTGACTATGATATTAGAGGAATAATTTAATGAGGTTGATTATTTTTCAACATATTTCAGCAGCAATGCTCAACAAAACAAGATATTACCTAAAAATGGTGTATATTAGCATCGGAACTAGTCATTATTAAATTAACAGCAGCGTAGCAGCCAAATGATAAGCAAGGAGAAAGAGAACACAAATCAGATAAGAATAAATAAATCAGTCAATAAGCTATAATTCTACCACTAGTCAAGAGAATTTAAACTATCAATATTATTAGCACCGTATCTCACTAACCGTTCAAGCTATACACACCAATTTAAACTAATAAATTGCTAAACAATTATATTGAATCCTATCTTTACTTTTACAAACCAAGAGAAAGTATTGTAATCGTGAAAAGTTTCTAGAAGATTTTCATGAATCTGTACTTTTTATGTGTGACCCAACCCAAAAAAGAATATATTACAATTCTGTCTGTCTCTGGCAACAATACTGCAACGGTTTGATTAATTTTGTTCACTCTTGATTATATATATATCAGGGTAATATCTCTGGATAATTTTTTGATTTTCACCCCAGACCTATAATTAAAGTTGGTTTGAGCTTCAACATTTTCTAAAATAGCTTTGATTGAAAAAAAACAGATATATAAATTTTGACATTCCAAATAGTAATGATTGATTGGATAGTAATTCGATAAGGGGTAGTTAAGTGATGAGTGATTTTTGAGAATTTTAAATATTTTGAAATTGGCTAGAACAATTTTGATTACAATATATTTTAGGAATGATTGAAATAACAAATAATTTACATACTTGCTGTTTTGGGATAAATTCCTTTAGGCGTAGTTTACTGAACACGGTTTTTTAAATTTGAATATTTTAAAAACTAGTTCTAGAGATTTGGTTCTAAATGGGTAGTGTAAAGTTTTATCATAATACAAATACATATATATATATATATGTTTCTTACAATATATATATATATATATTTAGGTAGTTCTCGAGGTCCCTCGATATCACTAACATTCCCTTGTCAGAGGATATAGTGTTAGATTAGTATGTATAGTGTAATTAATTAATACAAGTTATCTTTGAACATACATCTATACTTCAATTCCACGACACACACAACCAATCCTCCGGGATTAAAACCCCTCACCACTTGTGAATACATTCAGAATATGTATTGTCCATGGTGGCAAGGTAGAATAGTAGTTAGGAGAATCGTTTACCGTATAAAGCTTAGTTCAAATATGTGAGTTAAATGTCTGTTAAACCCTTAACATAATTTATAAATAACGTAATTTCCAAACAAATTATTTATAAATTATGTTTTAGGACTAAAACTAAAATAAAATATTGTAACGTTATTTGCCACCCTACCATTTATTTCCTTATATTTTTCCCAAGCTTTGTAAATAGTTTCAGGTTTATTTTCGTTTGAAACATGCTGTGTCGCCGGCGTGACAAATAATACTATTTGCATCCATTAAAATAAATTAAAAGGACAGAATATAGAACATCTAACACTGTTTTAAATAATTTAAACAATTAATTTTGACCTAAGGAAGAACACTTACTTTTTTTTAAAACATATTAATTTCCTTCCAAGAGGTCTGTTGACTCTTCTATTTATTTTGAATGTCAGCCATGATTTATTTTAACGCATGCGCAGATATGATGAACAAGTGAGTGGCGAGTCTCGTGCTTGTAAAAGTAGTAAAAAAAAAAAGAGGAAAAAGAAGACGTTCCAAAATAGCGCGCATTTCAATTGTGACAGATTAAAATAAACATTTAATTCTCTTAAGAAACACTGACATATATTTAAATCTTGATACTAAATTTGTATCTTATTTTATAAACAGTTCATAGCCAACACTTTATCTTTTATTTTATTGTATTAGTTTTCTCTTTGGACTTAGTAGAAAATAGAACGTTTTTAAATTTAAAACTGAGAACATTTTTTGAAGAGGATGAGGCTTTTTTCTTCCGGAGTGTCATTTAACATGGAGCAAATTTATATAGCTCCTAATTAAATTTAGTTTTCAAGTGGAACAATGGTTCGAAAGTAAAAGTACAAGTACTCAAATGGAAAGTTAAGTGTCTGGAGATGAACTAGAGTGTTTATTTCTTCAAATGGTGGACGAGTTAGAATAAATAAAAGGAAACAGACTTCAGACATTCTGTTTCAACATGGATGAATTCATTGGTGAGGTCCAGCCAAATCTTCAATTTTAAATATATGTTATTTCTCATTTTTTTTTTATTTATCAAGCTATGATACATGCAAAAACTTTCAGAAAGGACTAAATACACTCAGACTCTATCTATTCCAGGGAATTGATTAATATTTTATTTTTTATGTAAAAATATTAATTCTATTGATTTTTTTTTGTTCCTCAACAATACCTTTTTTTTTTTGTCTTACTCAAAACTATATATTCTATAAAAGTTTAGCCTATACATATATTATTTTCTTTCACTCTATTATTATATATATATATTAAAACTCCTAAATTTAATCCTTTCAGAGATTGTTCATTTAATTGTTTAACTTTGTTTAAGAATTTATGTAATACCATATATTTTATTTTGTCATATTAGCCTTATATTTATTCGGATATCCTTAGGTAGGTTTGGGATGTAGTAAAAGGGAAACAATAATGATAATAATAATAACCCACAAAAGTTTCAACAATTGTTTTTTTTTATTGTAATCTCAATTAGTACATTTTTGTTTTTTTATGATCCATTGTATTTAAATTGCTATTTTTAATTTTATTTTATTTTAAGTACTCTCAACTCTTGTGGAAGCCTACAACACACCATTGTAACATTGACATTGTAATATCTAGGTAAAAGTTCCCGAGCACACCCAGTGGTCTCGAGCATTTAGAGTCGTCGTGCATTTGTTCAAATTAGTCGAGCTAAAGTTTATTTATATTTTTTTTTATCATTATTATTATTTCTCCTAGCTTCCAGGAGTGGCGCCCAACACAAGTTCATTTTTTTTTATTAATCTCGACGTTACCCCTTTTTTGTTGATAAGACACAATTAGGAAATTTATATTAGAATATATACACTAGATTAGTTAAATGAGTTATCAATTTACATTTCTATAATCTAAAATCCTTGCCGAGAGCTGTCATTGCGCATTACATCATACCAAACTATTGTCTGTACTTTGATACATTTAAAAGGCAAATTGTCAGGATAACGTCATCCCTATTTAGGTTTTTAGTCAAAGTTCACTAAAGATACATATTCAATAGATAAATAAATGGTACGAAACAATCGTAGTTATAGTTTTTCATCAACAATTGTTAAGGTGAGGATGTGGAAACACGAGACAATTTCGGTGTTTTGTAGTTTTTACAGCAAAACATTTGTTGTCCAAATTAGTTCAAATATTACTCCAATATTTCTTGAATATCTGTCATAAGCAAATTAGCATTTGATGATAAACTACTTAAAGGAAGATAGAACTTTGTCAGTAAATTCCAGTACAGCGTTGATGGAAGAAATGTTGATATCATCATGTGGAGAAAATCTAAACTCTGTGTTTATACTAGAGAAATATTTTACTTATTTTGGCTATAAAATTTGTACAAACACTGTCCTCATCTCACGGTCCTTACACTTCCCTAATCCCAATTGTCCTTACACTGCCCTTATCTCATGGTCCTTACACTGCCCTTATCTCACGGTCCTTACACTTCCCTAATCCAAATTGTCCTTACACTGCCCATATCTCACGGTCCTTACACTGCCCTTATCTCACGGTCCTTACACTTCCCTAATCCCAATTGTCCTTACACTGCCCTTATCTCATGGTTCTTACACTGCCCTTATCCCAATTGTCCTTACACTGCCCTTATTTCATGGTCCTTACACTGCCCTTATCTCACGGTCCTTACACTTCCCTAATCCCAATTGTCCTTACACTGCCCATATCTCATGGTCCTTACACTGCCCTTATCTCATGGTCCTTACACTGCCCTTATCTCACGGTCCTTACACTTCCCTAATCCCAATTGTCCTTACACTGCCCATATCTCACGGTCCTTACAATGCCCTAATCCCAATTGTCCTTACACTGCCCATATCTCACGGTCCTTACACTGCACTAATCCCAATTGTCCTTACACTGCCCTTATCTCATGGTCCTTACACTGCCCATGTCTCACGGTCCTTACACTGCCCTTATCTCACGGTCCTTACACTGCCCTAATCCCAATTGTCCTTACACTGCCCTTATCTCATGGTCCTTACACTTCCCTAATCCCAATTGACCTTACACTGCCCTTATCTCATGGTCCTTACACTGCCCATATCTCATGGTCCTTACACTGCCCTAATCCCAATTGTCCTTACACTGCCCATATCTCATGGTACTTACACTGCCCTTATCTCATGGTCCTTACACTGCCCTTATCTCATGGTCCTTACACTGTCCTTATCTCATGGTCCTTACACTGTCCTAATCTCACGGTACTTACACTGTCCTTATCTAACTGTCCTTACACCGTCCTAATCTCACGGTCTTTACACTGCCCCTATCTCATGGTCCTTACACTTGTCCTTATCTCATGATCCTTACACTGTCCTAATCTCACGGTCCTTACACTGCCCTTATCTCATGGTCCTTACACTGTCCTCATCTCACGGTACTTACACTGCCCTTATCTCACGGTCCTTACACTTCCCTAATCCCAATTGACCTTACACTGCCCTAATCTAACGGTCCTTACACTGCCCATATCTCACGGTCCTTACACTGCCCTAATCCCAATTGTCCTTACACTGCCCTTATCTCATGGTCTTTACACTGTCCTAATCTCACGGTCCTTACACTGCCCTTATCTCATGGTCCTTACACTGTCCTTATCTCATGGTCCTTACACTGTCCTAATCTCACGGTACTTACACTGTCCTTATCTAACTGTCCTTACACCGTCCTAATCTCACGGTCTTTACACTGCCCCTATCTCATGGTCCTTACACTGTCCTTATCTCATGATCCTTACACTGTCCTAATCTCACGGTCCTTACACTGCCCTTATCTCATGGTCCTTACACTGTCCTCATCTCATGGTACTTACACTGCCCTTATCTCATGGTCCATACACTGCCCTAATCTAACGGTCCTTACACTGCCCTCATTTCACGGTCCATACACTGCCCTAATCTCACGGTCCTTACACTGCCCTAATCTAACGGTCCTTACACTGCCTTCATCTCACGGCCCTTACACTGCCCTAATCTAACGTTCCTTACACTGCCCTCATCTCACGGTCCTTACACTGCCCTTATCTCATGGTCCATACACTGCCCTAATCTAACGGTCCTTACACTGCTCTAATCTCACGGTTCTTACACTGCCCTTATCTCATGGTCCTTACACTGTCCTCATCTCACGGTACTTACACTGCCCTTATCTCACGGTACTTACACTGCCCTTATCTCATGGTCCATACACTGCCCTAATATCACGGTCCTTACACTGCCCTCATTTCACGGTCCATACACTGCCCTAATCTCACGGTCCTTACACTGCCCTTATCCCATGGTCCTTACACTGCCCTCATCTCACGGTCCTTACACTGCCCTCATCTCACGGTCCTTACACTGCCCATATCTCACGGTCCTTACACTGTCCTCATCTCACGGTCCTTACACTGTCCTCATCTCACGGTCCTTACACTGCCCTCATATCACGGTCCTTACACTGCCCTCATATCACGGTCCTTACACTCCCTCCAGAAATAAATTTTCATCATAAAACAAACAAATAATTCTGTTAATCGCAATAAATATATTTCTATATCAATTTCAAACCAAATTGTTCAAATGTTTTTAAATATTAAAAAAAAGTATTTGTTTACTAATTTATAACTATTTTTTAATTTGTAAAAGTAAACATGTTTATTTATCTATTATGAAAACAAATTTCCTAGCTAACAATTTTGAACTCTATCTTCAAGGCAAAATAAAAAAAAATCATTTTCTTTTATTTGTTTTAAGCAAATAACTTTTGAATTAGTTAAAGAAAAATAAGCACAGCTTATTATTTATAATGTTAAATTGTATCCTTTTACCTATTTTGAACAAAAATACTACAGCTACTTATAATAAAATTCAAATTTTACAAAGATTATTCATCAGTAAGCTACCATGGAATTATTTCTTTTAGAAAAATAAATAACATATAACTATTCCTAATGGTAAAATCTTAGCAGTAACCCATTTTGAACATATTAGCTTGATACATTTTAAAATTACTCAAATTTTTAAAAGAATACTCCTCGGTAAACTACCCTGAGACAAAATTATCTCCAAAAAGCAAGTATACTGTTTTATTTGTAATGTCAATCTCTCTTTAGATATACAATTTAAACAAAAATGTAGAACTGTTTTAAAACACTTGTTCAATAAATTACCCTTTAACGAATTTTTACCCAAATACCAGGTATACAGTGTTATTTAGGAGCGCAAACCCTTTATAGATATCGATTTAAAACTAAATCGTTATTGCCATTTTCAAAGAATTAAAAAAAAACCATATTCAATAGTAAACTATCATTAATTCTAGGGCTATTGTAAAAAAATCATAGATATTGCCATATAACATCAAGTTTGAACCAATTTCATATAACCGTTACATATCTTTCTGTGGCCAGGGATAGACAGACTGACATGGGGACATACATAATATTGTAAAATTAACTTATTATTTATTTGGACACACATAAAACCTAAAGGTTAACAACATCAAAGTAAAAATGTCCATGTTATATTTTTCTTACTATACGATGAAGTTAAAATACTAAGTTCTCTTACATTATATAATTGCCCTTCTTTAAAATAGTTTATTAGTAATGCATCGTCAAGTATTTGGGTTAGTAGATACGCTTACACAAATTTACCTTCCTCCCTTATACATATATATACATATATATGTATATATACATATATATACATATATACATACATATATATACATGTATATACATATGTATATATATATATATGTTACGGTCTTATGTTCCGAGATTTTATATATATAGATATATATCTATATGTTACGGTCTTATGTTCCGAGATTTAAAACAGTGTGATAAATAATATTATCTTCATAAATATACCTTCATACACCTTCATATCTTGCATATTTATAAATCAGCTCATCAAACACTTGATTAGACTTTCAAAAAAGAGAAATAATTTACTAAAATGATATGTTGGTCAGTGACTTTTATGTCACCTGTGTCCTCCCCCTCGATATAATACACAAAAAGCCGTGGTTACTGGACGTGTGTTGCTTCAAATGGTTTCACGGTGTATGAAGGTAATATTATTTATCACACTGTTTTAAATCTCGGAACATAAGACCGTAACATATTTGACTCCCGTGTGTGCACACTTTAACGGCTCTCTTGAGGCACTGGGCTTACGAGGGAAACCAGTTATTTTTAGCTCAATTTATGATATCTAGCTATAGGCTTTCAAGCCCTAATATAAATCACGGTGACGCTTGTTTTTAAAACAACACTCTAGTGATGATGATTAGTCTATTAGTGACTAAAACTAACTAATATAAGGTAACAGGCCTAATTTGATGAGTTTAAAAATAACAGAGGAAAGACAGTAAGATCGTTTACTGTTCCTTGGCGACAGTTGAGAAATCGGATACTAAAAATAGTTTTGTATTCATTCACTCCAAAATAATGTTTGGTAATTTTGAGATAAACTCATGATTTACTCATTAATCTTTTGTCAAAGTAACAATATTTATTTGTGGTGGACATGAAGGAGAAGCTCCCATATTAGATTTTCAATTTTCAAAAAAATTCAAAATCACCACGAGAGGGCTATAAACCATATATAGAATAAATCCATTCACACCTCCTATGTTCGTTGAATGGTCTAAAGCAGCAATCTCGTAATAGACTAGAATATATTTGATGGAGAGATTGGAGTTTGAATCCTATTTAGGACTACTAAGGGTGATTTTTGTTAAATATTTTTCCACTATTTCCCAACCCTAATGCGGGCACACTTTCCCTAAATTCAACCGTCATTATATAAATCAGAGCTGCATGGTTAGTACACATGTGTATGTATCGATCGGGTATTAGGTCAATGTCTAAAAAAAAATATTCACAGTAATTTCTAAGGAATTACCAAACTGGGATTTCTAAAAGAAACTAACATTCGTAGGTCAGATAGTTTTGTAGTACAGGAAAATCCGTCATATCTAAAAGGAAGAGTTATTTTAGATAATTAAGATGTTAGTAAGACTTTAGTAAAAGCTAGTTAATTGGTTGGACATTCCATGGAAAATCTGCATGAAAAAATCCATATTCCTACCCGCAATTTGCTAAACATTTTAGTACTTGCTAACATTTCCTTTTAAAAAAAAGGGGGGGACTCAGATGGTATCAACCTTATATTTATGCATTCCAAAACAGTCATTATGTTACCAAAGGATAAAATACTACATATTTTTATTTAAACTAAAAACAAACAACCTTACGATCATATCTGATCCCATGTAAAATTGTGAGTGTTTTTATTTGTTTAGAAGTTTTATTTAGAAGTTTATCTGTGGGTTTGTATCGAGAATCGGATCGAACCTCTTGGTTCACGCTCAATAGGGTAAACTTTTGAACTTGGTTTGAGCGTGAGACTTAGTTACTCTCCTCCTAACCTCTCTCCTTCCCCTTATCTTTTTTTTTCAAGTCACGTTTGTGTCCACGCGTATCGATTTAAACAGATAGTTTGCTTGCTTACAAGTTACTTCTCTTTAATATGTAAGGTTATTGCCATTCATAGTTCCTTTGCAGTCATGGAGGATTTATGTACTTTTCCTTTATAAAACCGTTGTTTATCTTAGAGATGATATCTAATGATTGTAGTGCATGTCGACAAAATTACATACCTTAGTAATTAGTGGTTAAATTAAACGGTTAAATCCTCATTTTATTGCAAGGTTGTAATTTATAATATTTATTGAAATAATAGATTATGTAAGGAATAGTAAGAAAAAACGGACAACCCAGTTGTTTGGAATGGTGCCACAAAGCAGTAAATGGCTTGAAATTTGATCAAATTAACCCAAAAAAGAATACCAAGAGTTGAGTTTCCTAAAAATATCTTTGTAAATAAGAACGAGAGTCCAAAACCGGGACATCTTTTAGAAACTTTTCAATAATTAATTGAGTTTTTTATATTGGTATTGGTAGAAACAACTGCAAAAACGATTGGACCCAAATTATTTAGAAGTTTTGAGTCAAATTATATTATTTACGTTGAAGACTTTCACTAACAATGAAGTAAATTTGATTACCGTGAGATTTTGACCCTGCCCATCCGTAGCATCAAATATAAAAACAATAATGGAGACAATTTGTAATGTTTGGAGTTTTTTTATGATACAAGCATACATTTATGAAACCGTTAATTTCACGTGTTCTTTTTACCTAGAATTTTTACTAGGCTATAGCAATATGATGTTTCATTGTTAAAATTATGAACATTAAATCAATAAAGCCACAACATGAGCTTGTTGGGTATTCACATTCAGTTTTGGTATTGAAAAGTTCTGAGCGTCATCATATTCAATAAGCAAATAGATTGGATATCTTATAGCATTATTTATGTATCAATCACGGATCCTGGCCCTTTTGGGAAGTGGCATTGATATTTTAAATTTTTCAGACTCTTATTTTAGCATTCAGCGCAGTATTCGCAAAAGTTCGTTTTCGGTCAGCGGTAACTGCAGGAAAACTTGGTTTCATAGCATGTTTTGTAATTCATTTTTAGGGGAAGTTCTCTTTTCCATTTATAATAATCGCTAAACAAAACAAATAAATAATTCTTTATAAGCTGCAGATTTGTATTTTTGGGGCTTGCATCGTGACTGTTATGAGGTATTGATTCGAGATGACCTCTATGACCTCAGGTGTTAAGTTTCTTGGTCTGCTGTCATGTGCTCCACGATTTTCATAAAATGATTGGTTTTCAAGCAACTTATTTTGGATGATTCTCAGTCGGTTCCAAGAGACTTCCAATAAATAAATAATAAATTTTTGACATACCGGTTCCTTTGAACCATTTATTCCAATACTATAGGTCAAAAAGTGATATTTGGTCATTAAAGAATCCATTGTCTTCTTTATTGGAGTAGATATTTCCGTATCTTTTACAAAGAAACAATATAGAGGTGTTTTTCCCGACCACTGTAGAATGTGGAACAAATATTTAAATATTATTCAAATGAAAATTTATCAAAAAACTTATTATGACAACATTTATAAAATATTGTAAACGTCTTAGCTTGTGCAGTAACATGTTTTCTCTTGGAACGCATATAGACTTCACTGTGCACTCTCTTAGATTTTATGTTGTTTATTTTTATGGTGCATAATAATTTTTCTTTTTCACGGTGCAAATCGACCTTTAAACTATTTTCTGTGCTTGTATCGTTTATTTTTAACAATCTTAACACTCCAATATAGGCCCACATCATTCACACTAATAAAATATCAAACACAAGCTATGTAGAGAAGGAGGGAATAATGAACAGTATATGAGCGGAACAGCTGGCAAAGAAAAAAAGGCGTACCAACCTCAGTTTTTAAAATATCTTAGTACAATTATTTGGTGATAAGGAAGCTAAACCATAACGAATTAAATGAGTAATTCTGTGTAAAAACGGCACATAGTCCTATGAGCCCTGTTTACGCTAACCACATCAATTATTTTTTTAGGAAATAAATGTTTTAACCCTTTGCACTTTCTCTCAACCCCTTGGAGAGAGAAATATTGAAATCGTCAACAAAATAGAACTCAATATTTTGATGCCCCCTGAAACCGAAAAAGTAGTTTTTTTGTGATGACGTTTGACTGTATATACAAATAGAGAAGAAACCATTATAACTACTGGGCTAAAACTTAGTATAGAGGTTTTTAAAAGGGTTCCTCCATTGATTTTATGGATTTAGATATCTAAACCTAAGATTAAGGGTAGTTTACTGAAGTAAAAAAAATAGAAGTTATACATTTTCTACTAATCCGTTCTAAATATTTTGAGTAAATTCTGTAACTAGGTAGTGTTTAACATTACAAACAAAATTGAAATTTCAATTTTACTATGGAAATGAGATTAAGGGTACTCTACATTAGCAGAAATTTTCAATTTCTATCATCTCACTGCAACTATTTGAGATGTGAAATAATGTATCTTTGTAAAAATGAAGTGGTATTAAATGTAAACTATTTATCCAAAATATATATTTTATAAAACAAAACACTGTCTGAGTTATACACATAAATATATATTATTCAAGTCTTTGGAAATTGATTGTTATGTTCTTTGCTAGACAGATAATTTACTCTTTTCTCAATATTCATGTAACGGTGCATATTATTTAATTTATTCTCGGCTGTATAGTGTCTCTGCAATAATGTATATTATTTTGTTTTAGACATCTTTCCAGTTTCAAGTAAGAATATACATTCTAAGATGAAAGAGAAAGTATTTACGGTATTCCGTACTATTTATTTTATATTCTCAAACTATTGAGATATAAAGGGGAAACGCATGTTTGAATCCTTTGACTTTATTTTGGCTTGAATCATATTTTGAAATAATGCATTTAAGAATTAAATATTGCACGAAGGTTATGCCTTTATATGGCGATTTCTTGCTTAAATAGGCAGTCCCCTTAAGATAAGGAAATATTTTTAATATAATCCTTAAACATTTGATAAATTAAGCTAGACTAATAATAATATTCTGAAAATTGAAAAATGACTACTTGACGTGGGAATGGATCTCGGGACCTTTGGATTTGTAGCAAATGCTCTAACCACTGAGCTATCCATGAATCGTCTCGTGATCAGGTGTCATTTTCAATTTTCAGAATATGATATCTAGAATGATCGCAGCAACCAAGTTAAGGTCGGTATTTCAATGAACATCAAAGAATGTTATGAGGCTCGGCTCAAAACTCACTAAAAGCATAAATAATAGATTTGTCTATTTGAATCTTAGACTAATAATATTTAAATTGGCTTGATGAGCCAACTCATTGAGTGACTAAGCTTACTGAAAAAAATATGTTGACACACGATGACAAGTATGTAGATGTTTTCGACACCTGAATTGATGAATGACTTGCTCTGAAAAAGGGAAATATATAAAATGTGAAGTTACAAGAGAACACTTGATATAGACCTAAACCTGAAAATGCAATTGAACCTTTTTAATATACATCTATTTAAAGTTGAGGTTTGACAGTTGAGTTCATTTTGACAGTTAATTTGTGATTAAAAATTGAAATAAAAAAACATTTTATTATGGAACAAATATTTTATATAACTATTTTAATGGCTTAATGCATTCCTTTACAGTAGCGCTAGTGGAGTTATTCCTCCAATAACCCACAATCGAAAATAGTTTAGTAAAATACTAAAATATAATCAGTAAAATAATAATATAGATTCACGTAAATATGCCGAATGCATATATTACATTTTAAGACCAGGATTACCTTAAAAAGTTATTCCGTTAGGTATATCAAAAGTGTTTCTAAGAATCCCAATCGGAAAAAGGTATATACAAGGTAGAGTCAATACATTGTATGTACTGTACTTCCCAAAGAACATTTCTGGGTACACCACTGGTCCCTTTATATACTAACAACATTTATATGCGACCTGGCAAAACTTTCCTTATACGATTTGATTGCCATAGTTGTTTAAAACAAATAAAACCATTCCCACATTATTATTAGCCCCCATCTCTACATACAGGAATGTTTAATCCATCTATATCCAGAGCTTCATGTTACTAACTATATTTACAAATGTTTGGTGGTTGTGAGGTAAGAACGAAGTCACACCTGTTGTCTGAAGTACTAATTTATAATAAACCGATAAACAGTGATACAGCATAGGTGTTATGAAATAGATCCACCTCTACTCGATTTTATATCTAGCAATTAGAGATGTAATGATAATGAGGTGATTGTGACAGTAAAGTGACAACCTAATTACTCTCATAAGCTACAAATCAATAGCTTGTTTGACAACCTTCATTTATTATTTGTATAAATCTCTTAACATTATATTGAAATAATTAAAATTTAGAATGAAATTATTTATTTACAATCATCATGGGTATAGAAAATGTGCTTCAGTCAACCCACTAAACCATGATTGTAATTTTCATCGGCAGTCAATTATTGATAAACAATGCATGTGGGACGATATATCGCCTAGTGGGACGATGTAACGCCCAATGGGTTGATGTATTGTATGACGCATTAATAACCATATTTGTAGAATGTTTAGCAATGTTTATTTATACATATAATTTAGGATACGAAATATCCATTGCGTAGTTCTATATATTAGTTTTGCTTATTATTTTATTGTTTAGTGACTTTAAGCTCTTAATTGTAATCATCTAAAACGAGAAACTTAAGAAGATTCATAAACATGTAGGGGACCATTATAAATATTAAAGATATATATANTATTACATATATTATATATAATACATATATTATATATAATACATATATTATATATAATACATATATTATATATAATACATATATAATATGTATAAATATATAAATATAATATATAAATATATATATTATATATATATTATATATATATAAATATATATAATATATATAAATATATATATAAATAAATATATATATAATATATAAATATATATATAATATCTATAAATATATCTATAATATATACAAATATATATATAATATATATAAATATATATAATATATAATATATATATAATACATATAAATATATATAATAAATAAATATAAACATAAATAATAAGTATAAATATTATATATATATATATAAATAATAAGTATAAATTATATATATATATAAATAATAAGTATAAATTACATATATACCATATTGTACTTCACAGCAAAATAGACGATTTCTCATAAACTGAATATTACAAAATACGAGCATCATGGTACACGGTATCGTCCATCACGATATATCGTCATTCATTACATCCCATTGTAGACAATATAACGTGTTGGATGATATTCCTACAAGGTTCAGAATAGCAAGCCAAGCCTGGAGCCGGCTCCGAGCCGAGCCTCGTTAAAGTTGGATAAATGGGTTCGTCAGAAAGCTCGCAGCAGCCCAGTGAATGTCGGTATTTCATTGAACATCAAAGGATGTTACGAGACTCGGCTCAAAACTCACTGGACGGCACTGCGAGCTGAGCCCCGTTCCAAACCACTTGAAACTCTAAACTATGTTCTATTTATAATTAATCTTCCGTCACACGCGCTTGAAATATTAGCTGAGAAGTTGTGGGTTGTAAATTTTACTAAACCTTGAAATTTGGTTTGACAATATATTTTTTGTAATTGATATATTAATTATAATTGCGGATTTATTTTATAATAGGCAGAGGAAAATAAAGAAATAATTTTAATCTTTAAAATTAGATATTATATTAAAAACAATATTTACAGTTACATGATTACTCGCGTGTTATAAACTGCACAACGATGGTAATACTTTCTCTTAGAAAGTTTGTTGCACACTTAAAAAAGGTTTGAACCTGTCTCTGGGGGGAAGGGTGGACAAAGAATAGACGGTCCCCCTAGGTAGATTTTTGAGGTAAATGTGACCTAGCCTGCTTTAGTGATGTAGTGGTCTAACGGGTCAATCTCGTGTTAGACTAGTGTGCTCAAGGCAGGGAGATCGGGTTTATAATCCCAGTTGGGTCTATTGAGGGGTAGTTTTTCCTATATCATTTGCCACTCTCCTTCAACGAAAATGCGGGTAGTTACCTCTAAAATACTTATTTCCTTATTTATACCTCATAATATTTATTTTCATTAATGATACATATATACACTGATTATAGACCTGAAATAGTTATTGCAGACTTGCTAAGAAAAGTATAAATGATATTGCGAGACTTTCCTGCACACTTATAGGTTCTAGTAAACGTGAACTTTTTTTTTTTGTACTTTTGGCCCAATCAAAATAATTAGATCACTTGGTGACATTTGGGCTAAGTTTTTGTATTGACCACTAAGTTTTTGAAATTTAATTTAGTGGATCAAACTATTTTCAATTTATTCCTTAAGTACAGGTACATAATTGTCGCTTGGATGTGCTTCTGTAACATGATTTGTAAAAAAAAAATAGCATAATCATTGTTGACATAACACATTTTGCACACCATCATGACACCAATATCCATAATGTTTATACAGAGTTAAATTTTGAAAATCAATATTTTAACTTCACACACCACAGGAATCTTCCCCAAGATGTTTCTACCATGATTCATTTTATTTGTTGGAAGTCAGCTCTGCTCAACACACAAAGAATCATCGCCATTCTCTCTTCCCTCTACCATTGTATCAGAATGAAAATTTCTGGCTGATTTTGATGTATCCAAGTCCCTGTAGAACTGGTGGAATACAGGAGAAACAAACTGTAGAATATATATTAAATCATTCTTCTTTTCGATTGTAATTGCACGAGGTCCAATGTACTTCAGCTGTGGATCTATATGTATATTGATACTTCCCCTTCTCCTAACACTCGCTGTTTTGAATTCACTTTAATCTAACGCTGTCTTGTAATATAGTAGTCCTGGTGGTTTATTTTTAAAATTTAGCCACTTGATCTGACTCAAATTTGCAGCATAGCCATATGAAACTACTTTGCGGAGCTCAAGTGGGCCTTTCAATAAAGCAGCAAAGTCTAAGAAGTCTTCTCGAAGCATTTATTTCCCAATGAACTGATTTTTTTTTTACCAGTCTGCCGGATCAACTGTACCCAGTCATGGAAATGATTAATGTTGCCATTGTACTTTTTCTTATCCCTTTCAATAAGACTATGGTCTTAACCACACTCTATGTTTGTGTGTCAAGACAGAAAGAATTGGTGATCAATGGTCTGTAAAGTTGGAGAATGTTGTAATGCCACAATACAGATAACAGCAATGTGGTTGTTTTAGTTTTGTCCACCACATGTGTCCGAGTACATGGTTATATTCTTAATTTTGGGCTTCAGATCATTGATTATAAAGATGTACAAAGATTAACCAACTTCGTTAGCCCCTCTCCAAGCTATTTCTTCATGCCACAGATAGAAATATGGCTGCCCATCATCACAATCATGCAAAGTAAGATTACAGGTCCAAATCTGTATTTTATAAAAGGCAACAAAACGCTGAACACAAAGTGTTGATAGGCACTGTTGCATATCAAACGTTATTGTATTTTTTGTTTTGTCACAATCTGACAACATCTTGCCCTTTTTCTTAGCATTATAAGCAATTTCAACCAATTTATTATGTTCATCTAACTGTAGCTGTATGTCAGTTGTGTCACACTTTGTCTTGATTTGAAGAGCCAATGCGTCAACGTTGGGTCTTTTATTTGCAAGGTTCATTTCATGGGATTTAGATTTAAAATGGTGACATCTGAGAACTTTAGTTACGAAAGCCGCGGCTGTGACTGACATAAAAAAGTTGGGTGGTAAGCTGTTGACCTGTAGGTGGATGTTAATAGCGGTCTCCTGTCCTTCGCTTTCATACTTCAATAAACAATATTTAATAAAAAGCCGCCACTTGTCTGCTTTTTAATTGGCGGCATATTAAAAAAATGTGAAGTTTCATCATGTTTTGATTCTTTCATTTTATTTGTATTAGTGTGCAATGTATTGAGTCATTGCAAATATTATTATATGATATAACACATTTTGCATATCCACATCACTGATTTTGATAAACTAACACATTAACCACAGTTGCATAAATTCTTACATTTTGGACTCTCGGCGCAATACACGCAAACATTCCCAGATTTTTTTCTGTTTGGTGTATGAAAAATCTAATTTTATGAGATTTGGCGGCTTTAACACATTTTTCACACCAAACACAGTAATTAAATTAACACTATAATATTTTTTTAAACTTTGCCAATGTCTAAAAAGTAAATGATCCAGCATTTTTTATTTATTTTTGGAGTGGAAATATTTAAACTATAGATTTGATGCTAACAATTCCATGATATTATTTTTATAATTTATACTTCTCGATATTTACTATATGAACATTGTATATATAGAGTGTATTTTATCTGCTACATCGATACTCACTAGTGGTGCCATTGACACATGTCCCGATGGGTGTAAAAGACACACGATCATCCTTAGTCCAAAAATTGATAAAGAATTACCAAGGCACGTGTAGCCTGGCTATCCTTAAAAACACAACCTCACTCTTCCACAACATCTCCAGATGTTACACCGTTCAGAATGAGCATAACGTAATGAAAGAACACTTATATTGGGCAAGGAAACCTGGAGATATAAACAGAGAGAGTCAATATAGAATATTTTATAGAAAATAAAGTTTAGATAAACAATGTAAGTATATTAACAAGTCCTAGGATTATATTCATAAAAACAACAGAACAGAGAACTAGTCTTATTTCCCCAGGCGTTGTTCCAATTTAATAGGGGGGTAGGAGTTGAGATTATGACTATTAATTATTTTGGGTAGAAGAATTGACTGTGGTGGGAAGCTTCATGCGCTTGCGTGCGACGTTCCTTCTTCTCCAAGAAGTCTTCGCTAAACTAGAAACAGTAGGTAGAATCAGATAAGCCATTTGAACAGGTCATGGGCTCGTGAGCTGTGATAAGTCTGTGTAAGTAACCAAAATGTAGTTCACATAAGCTGAGGTCATGGTAAGTAGAAACATATTATTATTGGTGGTTTAGAGGTATTATATTTAGGAACAATGAATTAATATATAATCCATTATTGTAAAGGGTTAAAGACTTTAAAACTGTTACATATCTTCAGAGAAAATATTTTGGCACAGAACATAGAGTTTATGTTTTATATAGTTAGATATGTCAACTGAAGGTTGTTTTTTAATGAGAGTGTTAGATTAGTAATAAATATTCTTGGGGTTGGCTTATGAAGTAAGCGTTCGAACAAGACCAACTGCATTGTGGGAGCGCGTAAGAAGTCTTCCTGGCCATTTGATAGCTAATATATAGTTATATATTAAACTGATCTTGTTATTAACCAACTTTGAATACCTTCAATGCTCATAAATGCCAAATAAATTTATTGAATATATAACTCCTTCAATAGTATGTGGCAATATGAGAGTTAATCTGTAGGCTCTAGGGAAGTATCTATCTATACGTATACTAGTTGGGCACCATTTTAAATAATTCTTATATTTTGTGGTAGTATATGTCTGAAACGTTATTATGTTAAGCGTTATTGAATAAGTAAACTCTTAGTAGTGAATGTATCTAAAATTAATATGATCCTTATCGAATAAAATTAACTCAAGTAACCCTAAGAATATCAATACATCATTTGTGCAGTATTTTTGGACTTTACTATAAATATGTCTATGAAATCGCCTAATCCTTTACAAGAACTAAGGAGATCAGAAAGGCTTGTTAGAGCCATTTCTAAGATATTGCAAACATTCAAATAAATAATTATTTAAAATACCCTTAAACAAATGTATCCCCGTAAAACAGGTATACATTGTTTTATTCATGTCTAACGACTAATGCGAAATGCGAAGTATTATATCTCGGCGTAAGGGACGACAAATAATATGATAAAACTGTGATGCTTATTCATATTTGAATAGGGTAAGCTCATGTATTAATACTCGTTTATAGTCTAGCTGGGATTGAACTAGTATTCCCTTGCAAACATCCTTTCTAACCACTCGGTCAGTAAAACGGGAGTAAGGTAATTCAGGATGATAATAATGCATCGTTCAAGCCAAGGTGGAACATATTTAGGTGTGTGTCAATATTTTCTCCCTATACGCGGCACAGAGTGCATTGTAAGAGTAGTACAGAAAAGTAATTAACGTAAGCTCGTATTAAAAGAAAACCTTGTTAGCATTCTTGTGCGTAAAGCGTCTTTAAAAAGATGGAGAAGGGGGAAGGCTGGTCTTTTGTTAGACCTCAGGTTGTGTGGTGACTGAGCTTATTTTAGTTATTGTTTAGCACCGCCTTCTTGACCACACCTTGATAAATACTTCACCTGGAGTAATTATAAGACCAGTACAGGGTGGCGCATACATTCCAACTAGAATAAATGGGGACGAAATTATTCTACGTTGCACCCAGGATGTTGTTAAACTCAGAATTTACATAATACATGAATGAATTTAAATGAGTGCAAAAGTATAAATCAGATATTATCTTTTGTTATTAACATTACCAAGTCTTGTCTTGTGAACAAGATCGATAAATATTCGCGTTATTTTACAAGTAAATAAATCTTCTTTGCCCAAAAGCCTAAGCGCAAGCTTCATCTCTGTGTGTGGAATCAGCTCTGTCCAAATGAATATCTTACTTCTTTTACTTTCATTCTGAACGACACTCGCTCTTCACTTGTCTTCAACTGATTGTATCTTTAGTAGCTATGGCCGACCACGGAAATGAACAAAAACCACTCAACAGATGACTTCAAAGGATAAATATATTTAATAAAGAGGTAGTATTCACCCATCGTGTTATGTTTTGGACAAACTTCAAAACACATTTTAATTAAAAATAATTTAAAATATTTTCTCACAAATCAGAAAGGTAAAAGGAAAAGTATCGCAAATAATACCATAACCACGAGAACTTTGTTGATATGATCATAAGTCGATCATGGCCCAAAAAAATTTCCGACACAGGGTCCGGACAACTTAACCAATGCTGCAAGTTCTACTATCCACAATCTTCATTATCGAACTCATATAAACAAAAAAACTATTCAACATTCAATGAGATATCGTTAGTAAATTAGGACAGTTATTTATGTAAATATGAACTAAATGTTATTTATTTAATGGAAACATTAATTAAAGTCTTGCTAAACTATATACAAACTAAATTAGATTAAAACTTTGTGTCAATGAAATAGTTTTTGACTAATAGCTGATATTGAAAGTTCATTCAAGCCAGTTGTGACATTTTCTTTTTGCGCCGAGTTCTAATACTTCGCAAGAGTTTTAGGATCAATCTCATAAATCGTGAACAAAAAATAAATCTTTCAAATTATCAGAAAAAGATAAAAATTGAGAGATCTTTCAAACCTTTACCAAGCGTAGGAAAATGAAGTAGATTACCAGCGTGTCTCTTGGTCTAGTAGTCAGCATCACTGGTTACTGATTTATAGGTTCCAGGTTCGATTCCTGAGGGTCCCATAGGTATTATCCCCTAAATTAGAACTATTCCTATTGTCACCATAATATGATTGGTTAGAATTGAGCAAGGTTTAAGATTTCCACTGTCTCCACACCTCCATATTCACTATCATCACATCATCTCATTGCTGGTATTACGTGTAGACAACCTCCAAGGTGTACCCATGAAAATGTACTGTATCCACAAAGTTGTTGGGAGTCTACAATCACGGCGACCGACAGTTAAAGTTAAACATGTCTTCATATGTCAAACCGTGTGATATGCAGCTGTCATTTTTTATAGATAGTAACAGTACATATTATCATTAAAGTAAAATGTTATTAATATTGATCAACAAATTAAATTTGCATTTTATAGATTGTTTTTCTTAAGATATTCCAACTATAGATAATATTTATTTTTACTTACGATTTGTTGAAGGAACCTTTTATCAGTGACTGACTAAAACTACTAGGATTAAAATAATTGCAACATCATTCGTCCGTAGTGAATTCTTATTGTATGATTGTTGTTAAGCTATCTTAAATAAAGGATGTACCGTGATATGTGGGACCAACCCCAATGATGGACAGGAGACATAAAGCAATGAAAAGTTCACTAAAACAGTGGTCCCATTTTACCTTATATTTGTACTGCAATGATGTGAGGCTGCTTATCGTTAGAGGAAGTGCTCAAAATGTCCATCTTCGGCCTGAATTCAAACATTGAAATACAATGAATTTTTAAAAGCGTGTGGAACTCTATGAGATGATGACTGCAGGCTTTCATCCAGGCCTAAGCTGGCCATTTTGAGTTGTATCGGTGGCTGCGTGGTTTATCGCGTCACTCTTGTATTCGACTAAATTGCCTATGATGGGGAGAACAATGTTTGAATCTCAGTTGGGTCGGCTGAGGGTTGCTTCCCTAAATGTCCTCAACTTTCCTTAAACACAAATGTGTGTACATTTTCTTTAAAATTCAACCAACCTTCTCCCTATACTATTAGCGTAATTAACGTAGGCCTATGCGTATAGCCTGAATGGGCAGGGGTAAATAATAGAGGGAGTGTTTTCTGTACAGCCCTGGTCAAGAGAAATAGATTAATGAAAGAGAGGGATTTGTTGTACAGCCCTGATCGAAAGAAAGATATTAATAAAATACAGGGATTGTTTTTTGTACTGGTACTGAAATGTTACATATTTATGCGACAACATTATTTAGCCGGTTCCTTCCCCCCTCCCCTAATCATCCCAACTACCACTCAGTCCAACTTACGCATTCATATCAGCACTTCTATTTCGCGGTCTTGTTAGTAGTGTAGTTAAACTGGAGTCATAAAACATAAGATACATGAAATTATATGACTATGAGTGCGTTCACATTGGAAACCTTGGAATAAGTTACTCATAATCAAAGTTAAATTATTCTGCTGATGCCTTAGCTAAGGACACCTGTTGTAAACAACATGGTGGCACTAGCACATTTAGTTGTAGGGTTCAGTTAGTCCATACTTTCTCATATAGCAAGTATTGTAAACATTATTGTTTTATAACTCGAGATTAAGATGGATTTTTGATGTTTTATGTAATCCCGAAATCCATAATCGTGGATCTTACAATTGTACCTGTCCTTGAATCTTAATGCAAATTCAAAACGGTTTAAGGGTTTGATTAAAACTGTATGTTAAAATATTATACATACCTCAAAACATTTTTTAAAAAAGTTTTGATTCTAGCAATAAAATGTCCAAGGATTTTCTTCAAAATTAATATCTGTAGGGTGCTTGACATTTTGAATATCACTATACTTGTTTTGGGGGAAAAAACTCGTTTAGTGATAAGTTGTTTATGACCGATTTTTCTAGATTAAAATTTTGTGGAAATGTCCATTAGATGTTTATTCAAAATTGGTGTATGGCAAGTGTTTTCTATACTAATATTATAAAGAGGAAAGATTTGATTTTTTGTTTTTTTGTTTGTAATGGGGAAACTCAAAAACTACTGGACCGATTTTAAAAATTCTTTCACCAATATAAAGCTAGATTATCAGCGAGTAACATAGGCTATATTTTATTTTGAAAATTCAATTTATTCCTCATAAAAATGTCGATAATATATTATATAGTTGTTGGAAAAAAAATGTTGTTGAAGGGAAAGTGGGTGTGGTGAAGGGGGCGGCGGTGTAGGAGTGAGGAAAGAGAAATAGATGTAGTGACGAGGAACGAAAAAAAAATTAAAATATTAAAATAAAATTTGGGGAAACGAGGGGAGTAAATGAAAGTGGAGGAAGATGAAAAATTAATTTGATTTTAACAATTTGTTTGATTGGTGTATACACAATTCCTGTCGCACCTAGAGCAAACAAAATTATAGAGGAATGAGATGAAAATAGGAGGGAGGATAAAAAGAGGGAGAGAGCTATACAGTGATGGTAGTACTGTATTTTTAAAATAAATAAGTAAAAAAGTTTTGTTTTTATATTGACATGATGGATGATTTGAAGCTTTGTTTTACAGTATTCTTTACAATATTTTTTTACGGGTAAGGGGACTAATATATGATAATTAAGAACATGTGCTCGTTTTTCTAAAACACTCTATTTGAGAGTAGTCTACTGATGACAGGTTTTTAAAATTTGGTTCCAATCTATAATAATATGTTGTATAAGAACTCGATTAGCTTAAAGTCACAGGTTCAACTCTCCACATTTGGTGTTGTGACTATTCTAGAATAAAGTTAGTTTATAAGTCATGTGCTGATATAATATGTTGGTTCAGAAAGTGCTCGTTCAGTAGTTAAAATTTAAAAAATACTCCACTTTCAGTATTTTTTGATAAATATTTCTGTTAGTA
Organism: Timema monikensis; assembly: GCA_902151445.1. Classification (NCBI taxonomy): domain Eukaryota; kingdom Metazoa; phylum Arthropoda; class Insecta; order Phasmatodea; family Timematidae; genus Timema; species Timema monikensis. The sequence goes on along the minus strand of CABFVZ010001145.1, from coordinate 175,052 downwards.
CTGTATTGCCTTTAAATAATTATTTCAAAGAATTATCTGTTGTCAATTTTAATATTTTATCATGAATATATGAATAAATATTGAAAATAGAAAATCGGTGGAGACTATAGTTCGATGTCAGAGAGTATTTATTTTTTATTTAAGTTATTTAACGTGCATTATTTTAACTGACTGATTACACCAGCACACGACTAATAAACTATAAACCAACTTAACTCTAGAACAGACACAACACCCATCCCTGCAACCGTAATTTCTTCATTGCAAACGGGGAAACCCCATTTTCATCAATTATACTATTATTAGACCATGCCCGGTACGCTTGAGTGCGGACTGAACTAACAACTCGTCCACTGTTATTGTCCTGTGAAGAAGGTAAACACATCAACTGGTCGACCCTCCGACACACCAACTGGTCTACCCTCCGACACACCAACTGGTCTACCCTCCGACACATCAACTGGTCCACCCTCCGACACATCAACTGGTCTACCCTCCGACACACCAAATGGTCTACCCTCCGTCACATCAACTGGTCCACCCTCCGACACATCAACTGGTCTACCCTCCGACACATCAACTGGTCTACCCTCCGACACACCAAATGGTCTACCCTCCGTCACACCAAATGGTCTACCCTCCGACACATCAACTGGTCTACCCTCCGACACATCAACTGGTCTACCCTCCGACACACCAAATGGTCTACCCTCCGACACACCAAATGGTCTACCCTCCGACACACCAACTGGTCTACCCTCCGACACACCAACTGGTCTACCCTCCGACACATCAACTGGTCGACCCTCTGACACATCAACTGGTCTACCCTCCGACACACCAACTGGTCTACCCTCCGACACATCAACTGGTCCACCCTTTCCGACACATCAACTGGTCTACCCTCCGACACACCAAATGGTCTACCCTCCGTCACATCAACTGGTCCACCCTCCGACACATCAACTGATCCACCCTCGGTAGAACAATGACAGTGGACGAGTTAAGCTTCACCAGAGATAATAGAGTGTTGTGTTTAGGAATGTTTTAATAATAAGGTGATACACTTATGGCAATGGGGCTGTTATTTCACGGTCAAATATTGACATTTTTGCTCCCCTTGAGTTTGAAATTTTTATGTTACTGTTATTCCTCGAAAATTTTAAACAAGTTGGTTTGAATACATTCAATGTGGCCAAGGTCTGACTAGTCCCAAACCACTCTATGTAAAACAGATTTTAAAATGTCCTGCGGCCATTTCTTTGGACGTGCAAATATCCCGCAGTTTTATGAAACCGGAACATTCGGGACTAGTCACTTTATGTGGTGCACAGAAGTATCTAGAAATGTTACATAACTTTTATTCTCAGCAGATTAAAAATCAGCGTTGCCTGATCTGTTAGAAATGGTTAACAAATGTAGCAGATAAAACGAACACGGCTCACCTCAAACCAAAACATAATAGATTGTAATTTTTTGTTTGTTTCTACTATCTTTCTTACTAGCTGTTCAGGTTATACGCATACAATTGTGGTAATTGTTTGTTAATCAAATAATAAATATAATTGATACAAAGTATAATTAAATTAAATTTGAGCTGTTACATAGTTAGGGAAAAATGTTTTTAAACCAATCCCGTCTTCTGGACTGCAGTGAAGGAAAGATTCAAGTGTTCTAGCTAGCTCTGGCATACCCCAGTTTCTGTAGGTACAACGTAGCCAAACATCATTGTGGTGACAGGCTTTCTTGATCTTAAGAATCTCAATGGAAGTTTTAAAATGTCGCGCATGTGAATCTCAAAGCTTCAAACAGATACTGTGCACAGTCTCGTTTGTGGAAATGCTTGATATTAACTCTATTTTGCGATGTACAAATGTGAATACTACAACACGTTCATTGTAGGCCTATGTCTTGACTATAATATCTAAAAGAATATTCCATTTCATGTTGAACTATTGCCTGTGGTAGCACTGGATATTGGTTTTCCTCACCACTGCACAAATATGGTTGGTTGATTATATCTGCCCCTACCATGTAAAATAGACTTGATCCACTTCTTGGAAATTTGAAAATAAGGTCATTCCTTACTTTCTCGTTCTATAGAGAAATAACCGTAACTGTGAACATGTTTAACCAAAGATTATGATTATTCTTTAAATTTTATGTGACTCATAACAAAAAAATGTGGATTTTACAATTGTGTCGGTCTGTCTATCTGTCTTTTCCCAGGCCTAGACCAGGAACATATTTATGGATTTTGTTTGAACATTTTTGTTATATGCTATATACGTTTGATATGATTTTGGTAGGAAGAAAAGTTGAAGTTAGTTACTAAATCTACTAAAAACATTTTAATATTCATACATCACGTGATGTTATCTGCTTCTGTCACTTTTGATAGATATTATCAATAGCTATAGAATAAGACAAGTGATTAAGTAAAATGCTATCTATGTTGATCAGAAAGAAATATGTTTGGATTTTATCTACCGTTCTTCCAACCAGAATCAGGTTATTAATAAACCCCAGAACCTTTTTTTTTATCAAGTTTGAAAATAGCTCTTAAATTAAAATGTATAATTATACTTAGCACAGCATCTTACTACCCGTTTGGGTTTTAAGTGTAAGTACTAATTACGCTAATTGGTTAGGAATTGGGAAGGTTGGATATAGAAGAAGTGAACCCGCATTTGCGTGTAGGAAGAGTGAAAAGTCATTTAGGAAAAACCACCCTCAGTTCACCCGAGGGAGATTCGAAGCTCAATCTCTCCTTCCTCGGCAGTCAACCTCAACATGAAACTGGTACATTAGCCAACTACGCCACCGAGGCGGGTTATTAATAGTTTTGTAATCAGTGATTTTTGAACATTCCAAATTTTTAATTATGATTTAAATAATTTTGTTTAAAATTTGTATAATTATGAGGAGTGTTTGATATAAAGAATAAGAATGTATTTTAATTTTCCGGGATTAAACAATTCTAAGGGAAGTTTTATATTGAGTGATTTTTTTAAAATGGCTATAATGATTTGGTTGAAATTTGGTTCTGGGTATCTGGTAAGTTTTTATAATTAAATTAATATATTTTATTTGTATTTCCTAAAAAACAATACATAGTTTAGTAATAGTTTACTGATAACTAATTTTAAAATAATTTGATTCTTTTTAAATACCTTTAACAATTTTGTTTTAAAATGTAAAAGGAAAATGTTTAAATTGTAAATAATAATGTATATATATTTTTTTTTTCCTAAAATAGATTAATTTAGTTTATTTAGAATGTAATTAATATTATCTATATACTTTTTTAATAAAAATTATTTAATAGTTTTTTGACCAATTTTATATAATTTTAAATTTCTAGATAATGATTTTTAAGGTTTGGAAGAAAATGAGTAACTAAGAATTTTTTTAATAATAAATGAGGATATATTGTTAACAAATAACAGATTTTTGAAACTTTGAAATTATTATAGACATATGTTTTGAACATTGGCGCAGCATGGAGTGTTGATAGGATGGAACAAGATAGTTAAAACTGTACCTGTTTAAAATTGTTCTTATCCCTAAGTAGGACAATATTTGGCAGGACATCAACGGAAATACATTCCCATGTGAGGAATATCGGGAATATCCTGGGTGTGATTGGTCAAATAGGGAGTCAAAAGAATGAGAGCCTGTCACATGTACAATTACAATAATCTCTAACTAACCTAGAAATAAGCAACGACACACCATTTGTTTTGAGCTTCAGGTCAAGTATATAAGAGTAGTTGCTTTAATAAATATGACAACTGAGTGAAAACTACATTCCTTCCACGATTCTATAGTAAACGTTCGCCATCTTGGGAGGAATGAGGGAATATACATTCCAGTTCCCGTCTGAAGTTTCCATCACATTATACATCCGGGCATTTTATCTCACTGTTTGTCCGGACTTTACGCTTATTAACACTAATATTGTAGAGAAAGGTAGACTTTAGAGTAAATATTCCTCCTTTTGCCTTTAGGGAAAACTACTCTAGTGATATAGATTTTTAGACTGACAAAAATTCAGATGTCATCACAAAAATAAAATTACTTCACGAGAAGAAATATATTATTAGAATAAATCAATCTAGAAACTAGTTTATTTAAAAAGGGTTAATTTCTAGTGAAATAAAAAAGGGGAAGATATTACTACTATTCTCATCTGGTGCTATACTCTATTACGGACATTTATTGGAGGTGATATTAAATACCCCCCAACTAGATGAGACTAGCGCCTTAGTCCACGTGCCCACAACCGTGACTCACACCTCCTCTAGTGTTATGACACAAACTAATAGATTATGCTATGCCCCCGCATCTGGGGGCGAACCAAAGGTTTCCTTGGACCTGTAGTCAACTAATTAACCCCCTTGGCCGAAGGGACGGTGGACTTAATATCACCTCCTATAAATTATGTTCGTAGCGCACGTCAAAAGGAACCGATAAAAGAATGGGACGAGAATGAAAGATATTCGTCTATCTTTTATTTTTTTATTCCAGTTGTCCGTTCCTCGAACGGAGACGATATCTGAGACGCCGTTAATAGTTATCGGAATGTTTTGTTGCTGTTGAGAGAAGTCCGAGTGGCCGCTACTTCACGGTAATAACAGGCTAGAGGTCGTAAATTCACAGTTTGGAAGTAGCTCCTGACATAATGGAGATCTTCTGGTTGTTTGTGGGGTCCCCAGAGCTCCGCCCCCTCTACTTTAAAACAAGAGACAGGAGGCGTCATTGGATACGAAAGCTGGTCATCTTACAACATTTTAGTCGAATAGTAGTCCTTACTTAAAGGAATTTAATCGAAATATCTGGATTCCATCAAAAAGGTGGCCAAAATATCAACAAAAAAGAAACCTACAGCAGTTTCCATGAAAATATAAATTTTTCTGTTAGTTTTACTCTTAAATCCTTCAAAGAGAAACTAAGTAGAGTTATAAGTTTTTTTTAAATATATTTACAAGGGGAAATTTGGGTGTTTGAGTACGTGTGGACGTTCCTTTATTGAACTAATACAAACTCTCCTCAATCCCAAACCAACACTCCCCAAAAACAGTGAATGACTTAGTACGCACGACCACCACTTTGGGTGCTAATCAATAGTCAAAAAAGAATTACGGTCTAATTTTCATAGGAACGTCCTAAACTGACAGCTAAAAATGTACTAAACACACTTTTACGTATTCATATATTAGATCATTATGATCTACAACTGTCACGTTTTTTTAATACCTACCTATAAAATAACAATAGTGGAATCGTAAATTGCTATTAATATTGACCTCCTAAAAATACGTTTGTATTTTATAAACAGCCCTTTTTATGAACATTGGATTGTAGTTAGGTGCTAGTTTTTAAATATACAAAATAATAGGAAACATGCTTAAAAGTTCACGTATGACTAACACCCTGTTTTAATAAATTGTATAAAATTCCTATTTGTTAAAAATGGCAACTTGGAAATGTGAGTCGAGCCTTATACCAATGAATTAAGGCCGGGCTTTCTCCCAAAATAATTCAGGCTTGTTTATTTTTCACTAAAGATCGTCGCAAGCACGATGAAAGGTCACACCACCCTTGCAAAGCTACGCCCAAAGCGTTGATATTTCTTGGAGATCGCGTCAGCAAGTACGTGACCTTGAGTATTCCTCGATTTGGAAACGAAGCGTAATGATTCCTGACTGTGCTTGTTATGCGCATACTTAGACAGCATAGGGCAATGTGCTGAATAGATGTGCGGGGGGAGTCCCCGGGGCTGTAATATCTTAGGTCTATCTTGGGCCTTCTAGTGGATGAGTTGCTGCCCCCTCTGCCCCCAAACTAGTGTTATTTTTTAATTCTTAGTTATTCCGGTCGCTATTTACAAACAAGAGTTGAATTTCATCCTACACTACAACTAGGAAACACTTCCCTTGAGAGGCGGTAACCAGAAAGCAGCGACTGCGGTTTTATATAATTATATTCAAAATTACTGATTTTGGCGTAAATCTAACTTCGTTTTTATTAAAATTTATTTTTCGATCTAATAACACATGGAAGATAAATGTAAATGTGTCAATTCCATTGAAAAATGTAACAAGTTTTAAGATCATGTCACTGGTATCTTCTAAGTCCTTTTTAATTTAAAGATAGATACGCATGTTTTGGTCATTTAGATTAAGTGACTTAGAGTAATCACTTTGTTTTTGAACTCTTTTAAGTCATTATATTTAGCTGTACGATGGTAAAAGTGAGTGTCAGTTCACTTCATAAAGACGACGATTTCCGCACATCCATCACAGACTCTGCCTTAAAATATGAGTGAAGAATGACCCTGAGCACGAGACGATTCCTGGATAGCTCAGTGATCAGAACATTGGCGTACTAATCTAAAGGTCCCGGGTTCGATTCCCATGTTCAGGTGTCGTTTTTAAACTTTCAGAATATGATATCTAGATGGAGTTATCCTCACTAAAAGCATAAATAATAACAATGGCTATTTTATTCCTAATTAGTACAGCCTAATCATCCAATAGTATAGTTATTATTAAACAATAGTCTGTAGATAAACTACAACAATGTAAAACTTATAAACATTAAAGTGCCAAGCGCGCATGAAGGCAGCCGGATGAATATAAACAAAACCAAGTGGGTCACTCCTATGGGATAGAAGCATAGCCACGGGTATATAACAATAATGTCATAAAAAAGACTAATAACTGTCAAAGACCCAATTGGGTCATACAGTAACGTCAAGGATTAATCAAAACTCCTTTTTTTCTTTTTTTTTGCCAAAATAAAGGCATTAGTGACATGGTAACATAGAACGGGGCATTAGACGGTCCCCCAAATATTTAAGACTTGTCATATGGACATAGTTAAACAACGAACAAGTGTGGTCATAAGGACTAAATTCTGTTTGAAATAAACGAAATCAACCAAGGAGTAACACTTACACTTAACCTACATTGAAGCTTCTTAAATAGAGAATATCAAAAAATAAAAGTCTGTAAAAGATTAAAGATATAACTTTAACAGATATTACATTATCTTCGCCAAGGTGGTGAGACCGACGCAACAATCATCTTGACCGCTACTTGAAAGTGACGCTGAACTGAAGCCTCCTTGATGCTCGTGAGGCGAGTTGTTGGAATTGAATACAAAGATATTACGAGAGGCGCTGCATTATATACGAAATGGATCTGACGTCCAAGGAGTGGAGGGGAAGGGTGGGTTTGCTGGCACATGATAGAATCGTCAGAACCAAATTGCAGTTGGCCGCAGTCCGTGGAACCACAGAGCAGACGTTCAGTCTTGTTTTGCTGTCCCAGTTGACAAGGTGTCCTTATCGCGTCCGCTAGTTCTATGCGGTCTTCTAGTCGGACCGGATTCAAGCGACCCTGTATGGAACAATCCCACAGTGAGCTAATAAACTTCCATTTTGTTTCGTTTTCCTTTAGTTTGTATTTACGGCATTTTACCGTTTTCTTTGTATGTACGGGCTAAATAAGCGCAGCCTTCGCTATAGCACTAAGGTTACACATGGTGCTTGTCTCGTTACTTAAAATTAGTGGCCTTGGATTTAAAATGAAATAGGATGGCTTAGTGGTAGAGTATGGTTAATTTCCTTACCCCGGTTGTTATTTAAATCAATAGAATTTGATTCAAATTAACAACTAATCCGGTGGACAACCAAATAGTTTATAACTATTGTGATACGTATGAACTTGTATTGACAGATGAAATAAAAATAATTTTAATATAAAACTCCATAATTGCTATTTTACGAAAGCCGGTTGTTATAAAGAGTATTTTGATTTGGAATTTCAAAGAATAAATTACTATTCGGCAATTCTTATTTGTGTCAAAAAGTTAATCCTTCTGAGGAACAAATACAATATCATGTACAACTGATTTGAAATTCACTCCATGACTAATTGCTACCCTATACACTTCTATCTCAAATTCACTATGTACCTGTATATACAGTAAAAATAGCAATATCAATTTAAATAACTTCCTTGAACAAATTACTTACATACTAGCTTTATGGCATTAGGAACTCGAAAGTTAATTGCCGCACTTACAAAAGTTGCCTCATATTTATATTTTGACCTAGTTCTAGCCAGTCCACATAATTACACCCTATCCCTATCTTGAGAGAGTTCGATCTAGTCCACTTAATTACACACTTTCCCTCTCTAAAGCTTGTTTTTATCCAGTCTAAAAAAGCGCAATGTCCAAAACTCCTTTATTAGCCTTCGAACTCTTTATATTTTATTATGTTATGCAACCTGTGAAGGTGGACCGTAGTTTCCCGCTACTGAAAAGAGTGAGTTGCGTGCGCTGGGGACATGTTAAGTGTCCAGCACTTTATAACTCACAATTTTAGGATATTCACTCTACGCGCTCCTCTTTCTTTATTTAAATTTTCTTTAACTGTAGGTTTTGTTTATTTTTATGTATTGAATCCCTCTATTTTTAGAGCTTGGATTACAGCCTTAATTTTTCCAAGTTATTTTAAACTTTACTTTAGTAATTAATTAAACATAACCAAAGTTTTACACAAGTAAAATTTAAAATAAAAAATCATATTTATCAGAATAGCTTGAAAAACATGAAATTAAATTACAATAATTCAAATAATTGTTTAAAAAAATTAAACCTAAGAGTGAGACTCAAACCTAGGACCAATGTTTTTTCCTAAACTATCCAAAATCTTCATTTAACTTATTATTCATTAATCTAGAACAGGGGTTATTAAGGGCGTGGGAGATCATCAGTTGTTTAAACTAATAAGAAACCTAATCAGGTATAGCAATTTATATTCAGCTTTTGTGTTACTTAGCTATCATTTTTTGTACAGTGGTTTCATTAATTCAAAAATTATCGAGAATAATAATTACTAGGTCTTTATTACGTGCCAGGTGACCTGGTGGTCTAGGGGTAAGGTGTTGGACTTCTGTGCTCGAATCCGGGGCTCAATCCTTGGTCCCGGCACAAATTTATCTTATTACCAAACCCTTCCTTCACCTCTGACAAGACGTGTATTCATCACAACTTGTTAATGTGGGGAATGCCAGGCCTCCACCGTGGTTCAGATTCCACGTTAAACTTTAGGTTCTTCATTTAATCTCACAATCACCCTACCATTACACATTAGCGTAAGTGCGTATAACCCAAACGGGTAGTAAGACGCGGTGCTAATAATAATTTATTACGTGCCATTCTAAAACATAGGTGTGCGAGTAGAAAAATTAGCATCTTGACAAGGGACTTAAGTTTTATAATGCATACAATAAATAGGAAGCAGTCTGATTACTTATATCAGGTCATCTAATGTTTTCACCTACACACACACACACACACACACCCATTTCCAATCTAAAATATGCAGTTATACACATACGCTTTCAAACACACTAATTTTATAAATATATTAAAACATTCCTCCCTTTGTTTGGTCTTATTTCAACCTGTTGAGGCGTGGCTCGATTGCAATTGACGTGTTTCAAACTGAGCTTATTTATATATCCGCCGGTGGTTTTAGGAGAACCGTAAATCAGGTAAACAAATCGGTCTGTAAATTATTTATGTATTTTATTTTGTGGTCGGTCATGGTGAACTTGTACCAATCTAATAGTGAAGTATGTGTTACATTTTTATATACTTTCTTTAAGTGGTTAAATAATTGTGTTTGTCTTTCATTTGATTGCAGTTTCATAAATAATTTTACTTGATGGTTACACAAGAGATTGTTGCTGCATGTTTAATAAACTGCGTTATTATAATGTATATAGGAGGCCATTGCTACCTCAATTCCCTGCCATTATTAGGTGGAATAATATCTTTAAAAGTATGTATATCATAGACGTAAAGATAATTGATTTGTGGTTGCTATAATTATTCATAAAAATATTATAATTATTTATAATTTAAGTTAGTTCATCTATTTATAGTATTTATAGAATTCTACATTTTCATTCTCAAGCTTAGAAATTAATAACAAATGTACAAATTTTAATATTATAAACTTTATTTACTATAAAAATACAAAATGAAACATTAATTTACCACTAAATAACGTATTTCAGATGAACAAGTTCTACACACCAGATCAAGCAACCAGCAGTTAATCAGCAATGCTGGCCAGACGCCAAATGCAACATTTTGTCGCAGCGTGTCGCAACGTGCTGCAGACGTCTAGATTGCCGTAACATCCCATGAAGCACCGCTCACCAGCCGTGAATTCAGGGGGGGTCATAGGGTCAGTTTACCCCCCTGTGAAAGCAAGGAAATTAATACATAAAACAATATAAAAGTTAGAATTTTAGAAAGAAACTACAACACAGATAAATAATACTTTTTTTTTAAACTTTTTACGTGCAGACACCTCTTAGGCCGGGCCCAACGTGCGTCATTCGTCCACGTTTATTCAATTTTTGATATAACTCACGCAAGTGTGGAAAAAAATTAGTTTTCATGTATTAATATTTGTCATGCATAGCGAGTAACGAACATTGTTCCACATAGAGACGGTAGACTACCACACATCAAAGATTACTAATAATCACCTGAGAGCAGTTCATCCACAAATACAGAATATAAAGTATGTGCAGATAGCAGGAGTGACAGAACTGTGGGGGACTCTGCACCCCTGAAAATAATTTGCCCTCCCTGGAATAAATTCCCCCTAGATATATTTCAAATGCTCTGATATTATCGAATATGAAGCTCAAACATTGCCTTAAATAATAGGTAAAATGACTTCTTTATGCATTATTTTGTAAAAAATTTGTTGGAGAAGACCACTCTAAATAAATAATAGATTAGAGGCATCTAACTGGCAGAAAATATCAAAGGAGGAAAGCTCTAAATAGCTTCCAAGGTCATCCAATAGCTTCTAGATGCATGTCATTTTGAAAAATATTCAGGCGAGGACCACCCCAAATGGCCTTGAAATAATTTAAAAAAAAATTTGTGGAAGACCGATTCAAAGATTATCTTCTAGAATTATCTAATTATCGTAAAATATAAAGTGAAGATTAATCTAAATAGCTTAGAGGGGCATCCAAATTTAAAAAAATCTAGGTGAAGAACCCATTAAATGGCTTATAAAAGAATATAATACTAAGAAAAAGAAAAAAAATCATGGCTAAGACTTCTCATATCTTCTAAAGTGAAATATTTTTCAAAAAATTGTTGAAGGAGGGCCACTCCACATCATTTATAAAATATATCTGTTTAAAAAAAAATTGAGATATACCCCGGGTTAAAACATACAGACAATCAAATATGATTAGAAACTATTTAATGACTTTAAATAGAAATTTAACATTGTAAGTAACTATTTTATTTATAATTATACGCCCCCCCCTGAAAATGATCTGGATCCACCACTGCCCCACACTGCTTGCAACTTTGAAATGTCCAAATTTGTCTCTCGTCAAAATATTAAATACATATTGAACTGCGCATGAGCCAGGTTCCCGAATATTTTTAATAATTAATATTAAAAATAGTAATTTTTTGATGATGTGATTATTTAAATTATTTTGCAAACTTTTGTTAGTGAGTAATTTATATAGTGAATTTATTAACCACATACCCAATATTCTTTTTCTGGTTGCAGGGCAAAACGCTGTGTGAATTTCTATAGAGGAATGCCTACGTCTGCTACCTCACTAGTCATCATAGTCACCCAACTTTGTAAATTCACTTTTTTTTTAAGAACAAACAAAACACTCCACCTTCATTACAAATGGCGGAAAATCGAATGATTACAGCTTGTTGCGAGTCAAAATGTCTCAGACCTTCTTACACTAAATGTAACTTGATGCGACAATTTGTCTCTGAACAAATCGTCGTAAGTCGTATGTTGCATTTAGTATGTGGCCAGCCTAATGGGGCAGGAAAGTAGATTTTACCCGCTTCGATGGCCGCATGGACTAACGTGCTACTCTCACATAGGACTAGACTGCTAATGACAGGGAGATAATGGTTCGATCCAAGTCAAGTGTACTGAAGTTTTTTTTCCCCTAAATAGTTTTCCACTTTATTCTCACTTATATGTAGTTACACATCCTCTATGTTCAACCTTCCTCATCCCAAACCCATTATCATAATTAGTATATGAGAGTATAACACGAATGGGGAGTAAAACGTGGTGCTAAAAAGAGTAGAATTTAGATAAATGAGTCGATCTTTGTATGGATAGAAAAAGCACCCTCAGTAAACCTGGCTGGGATTCAAACCCCAATCTTCTTGTCACTAGCAAACCAGACCATATAAGTTCTATGTTTGGGAAAGAGATGGATGGATGGATAAATACAGGTGATTTTGATTACATATATGATAAAATACATAGCCCTTCAATTATATTGATCAACGTGTTATATGGCAATATTATATAAATTCTACATTTTATTATTATAATCATTTCAAAGTATTCCTTTAATACTGTCTAGCCTTCATGAATCTACATTATTATCATTATTGTTATTATTATTCAACTATTAGTATTGTTATTACCATAACCTGTTTACATTTTTCACTTCACCAAAAAGCCGATGGAGCCAAGACAGGACTATTATTTTTACATCTTTATTAATGATATCGATTGAATGGGCTTGATATAACTTAACGCACTTAAAGAGCTCTCTAATGACAACCGAGGGCATCTAAAAGGCCCCCACAACCTTTAATCAACGATTACGACCGATCATTTTTTTCTCTGTTTGAACTGTTCTCCCTCCCTCATATGGCGTGTCAATGACTGACAAAGGAATGTATCTACTGCTTGTGTGTTTGTTTTGGTGTCGAATATTTTTATTTTGTTACTTCTGTTTTGCTCTAAGTAAGCCGTCCATTATTAAACTCTTTATTGCCGGGCTGTTTTGTCAATACACTTCCAAACAGTTAAATGTATTCATTTTTCTTTTCAGTTCAGAACAAAGAGAACGACTTGAGAAAATAATTTGTTTGTGAACTTAATTTACAAAGATTTATTTTCTGACATGAGTTATATAACCTATTTTAATTGCCTGACATAATTAATTATGCTATGGCTAAGCTTTGTGTTGGATCATATTTATAAGGAATTGATATTTTTAAGAAACAATTTGATAGTATTATATTTTACATAGCCATTGAGATATTTTTAACAAGTATATTTAGCGTGTACGTTCTGAATAAAATTATATCATGAAACTCCGATTAGAAAACTAATTAAACTTTATAGACGTATCCACAACGGTGGAAACGTTGTCAGTCACATTTTATCAGGTTTTACTGTAATGGGGGAGTTCATAGTTTTAATCCCGGCTGGGTTTGTCTAAGAGAATATTTCTCCTATCTTCCTCCTCACATATATTGGTGCTCTTCTACTAAATTATACCTTCTTCCCCATATATCATTGTTGTAAAGACGTGATTATCCAATACGGGAAGTGAGATGCAGGAAAATACGAATGAAAATTCGACGAATAATCCAGTCCGAGAGAAGTGAATTCATCATTGTGTAAAGGAAAACACAAATTGTATTAATGTTACATTTACAGGCATGCTGGGAATCAAACCTGAGATATCTAGCTTAGTAGGACTCAAGTATTTCAAACTGTACTTTATATGTGACCATAATTATATTCAACCTTACCATGTGTAAAAACAATCAGAACAATATTATGGACGTGAGAAAAAAATATCACAAGATTTCTAAAGGAAAATAGTTGTATTTGCACTTGATTCAGAACAAAGTGTTTTTCACACAGGTCCAGTATGTTAGACAACATCTGTACTAGACGGGCAGCTAACAACCTTGTTAGCTAACCAATGTTTCATTGCCTACTTTGTCAATATTTTATTTATAAATGCTTGCATTTTAAACATGGGACACATAAACACCATATATTAATTCACTTTATAAAATATTAGAGCATTCACTAAAATTGACAAATAAATTCACGATTTTAAAAATTCATAAAACACGTGTCTTAAAAGAGCTGTCGGAAACAAAACCAAAACCTACAACTTGAATTGTATAAAATAATAGTAAGTATGGATAGCTGAAAATTTTCAAAACTTTATACCTGAAAAGGATTTGTTATGTAAAAACAAACAATTCCACAGTTACCATAGATTTGCCCAAATAATATCTAAAAATATGGATATTTGTAGATGGATTAAGCCAAATGTTGATATAACCAGCAAAATAATTCAAATAGCACTGGTTATTATATATTTTAATTAAACTATAGATTCGATTAGGCTATAAAATAGCATTGTAAATAATTTTTAGATATGACTTCGTTAACTAATTTTTTTTAGCTTTTGGTTTTGATTATAAGAGGTACTACATATTTTACAATATTTTATATTAATTTATTTTCACCATTTTAATTTGAGATTATTTGTTACCATCTCAATCCAAAATAAAATTATTTATTTAACTATTTCTTAAATCTAAACACAAAATTTACTAAACGAAATCAAATAAATATATTTTAAAACCAATAAAGGTCTCTAGCCATGATTAAATATAGGTTAGTACTAACTTTAATTAATCCGATTTATTATTAACTTCCTTTTTGATAAACTTATCAACGTAACAAAATATAATGTCTCACATAACTATGATTAAAGGCTTAAGTAAAGTGGTTTACTAAAGTAAAGTTTGGTAAAATGGGTCCTGTTAAATTCGTAATATTACCCTTCATAACATCAAAGAGAAGTATTACTGCTCGTTTTGTAGGTTAACAGGACATCACCCTAAGAACCGTATTGTCATGCAAACAACAGTTTGGATATTGTCACCCTATCCCTGATGCGCCGAATGATACTTCGGACCTCAACCCCTGTAAACGGTAATCAAGCGCATTGCGAGTCCAGCGCATTATACCTTACAGCCACTGTTTAAATTAGGTAGCTATTAATAATATTTTTAATTTTTGATCATATGTACGTTGGTTCTGATCACAGCAAAATGGATTAAGGGAATTTCCTTTTTATTTAATTATTCAAAATGTATAAAAAATAATGTATTATAATATTGGGAATAAAAAAATATATTTGTGAAGATTTCAAATCTCTTAGAAACACTAAATTTAAATCAATTTACTAAACAAAATAATAAACCTCTACTTTCTTAAATATATGTTTCTACAACTATTGTTATCAGGTTATTATTGATAATATAAATCTATTTTATTCACGATCAAATACTCACCATCTATCACTTTGTAAAAAGAGATTGCTTTAAACAAACATGTAGTTTAAAGCAAGTAGAAAATATATCAAGAAATCATTCAATCAATTAATGTAAAACATTTTTGTTTAAATATTGAACGGTCAGTCCACAAGTTAATTACTTGAAATTTGTAATTTATAACACACACACATATCTATCCTATCACCAAGCATAAATTGATCGTAACGACTACTAGATTAGGTTGTGTACCTGCCAGAAAAAGACTGTACACAGAAGCTTCAGGCAATGAAACCAAACGTTAGGACGCTTGTTTCACCCTTAATTAAGATATCATTAGAAGATAGTTAACAGAGAGATCAAAATCAACATTTGATTAGTTTGGAATATTCAAAATATATTCCCCCTATAAGATAAATTGCCGTAACGTTAATTGTCATGAAAAGATTGGTTAGGTCTTATTATACAAATATAGAAATTCCTCCTTTTTTAGAAGAAGGAATAGAGATTTGTTTGGTCACCAAATGGTTCAAATAAACTTATGTGGTTTTAATAATTGTATTTAATCAAACATAAATATTAATAGAACAATAATAATCTTGTACATAATGAAAGTGGACTTACCGTCCTCTTATCTGTCAAATGGGTCCTCTTTAATACATAACGCATTGGACAGAGTTGTGACTTCTAGGAAACCTGTTAATCTATTAGCATGATGAAGGAATTATTGTCTTTAGAATGAAATCGGAAATGAGTTGATTAGTTTGTACCAGATAAAACCGAGATAAGTTTGTATGTATTAAAAAAAACCTACCGTTCATTTCTTAACTTATTAAATTTAGTTTTTTTACCTGGGTGGATATAGACCTCGGTCGTTTCATGAAAGGTGAAATTGATGGTGATTGATAACGTTTTAATTATGATGAAAGATTACTTGAGCATCAAAAAATCAAAACTTACCAAACTATCTTTTAATACAGTTTTAATGACGTATCCTAGTTATTAAAATAACAATTGTGACGTTTTTTAAACCATGATTATCAATGTCTTAATTGAGGTAGTAATATAGGATGCGGATAACTAATAGTAAAAACATCAGCATTCTCTTGGAGAAGAAAGGAAAAACCCTTTTGAAAAATATTTTTAGTGAAATTGGTCTTCGCTGAATCAAATTAAAGCAAACTAAACATCCAAATAATCTTAGGGGCGTAACCTTATTTGAATTCAGAATCTAATTTCTAGTTTCCATGGCTTGTTTTACTTCAAGCTCAAATAATATCGGTGGAGTTAGCACAATTAAAATATTATTTACACTGAATCTAGAGGTCAGTGTTTAGATCCCAACTGGATGCAATGAACGAATTTATTTTCTACTTGTAGTTTCTCATGCTCCATCCATTCAGGTGTTGGCACATTTCCTTCTCACGTGACTTTCTAATACTGTGACCATAGATTAGTTAGTGTAATCCACACATATGGTCAGGAGGTCTAGGGTGCAAGAATATAATGGCAGTGAGATGCCCATATTTTACTGGATACCATAGGTCTGTATCCAAGCTAGGAGCACTAAAAATAATTGTCTATCAGTAAACTACCTTTGAATTAGTATTTTTTAGAAAATATTGACATTATTTTGAGAATTATATATGAAGCACACTTCAAAATACAATTAATATAGACATATTTAAAACCATTCTAATTTTCAAATATCACTCTTTATTGAACTAACCCCAAATGAGTTATTGTGGAAAGAAAATAACATTGCTCACCTTCTATCATGTAAAATAACATTGCTCACCTTCTATCATGTAAAATACACATTTCAATAACATCGTTTAATCCATAGGGGACGTTAAAATATTTTGTAAGCAGTGAAAAAAGTGAAAAAAGGGGGTTGATCTATCCTTATATTTGGTGAGAAGGGGAGAGAGGGTTCAGAACAATGCTTAAGTAATCCAAAGAGACAGGCCAAAATAACGCAATGACCAACCAGCCCAAATAGATACAAGAATAATTCAAAGTGTCGAGATATTGATCCAAGATCTTTAGTCATCATTAGAATAACATTCAATCAATTTGTATCTTAAAATCAATCTACAATGTTGTATAGCATATAAAAAATTATAGAGATATTTATTTAAAAATATTAACAATATTTGGAAAAAACAGTAAATTATCTTTATTTTAGAGAAAGAATTAAAATCATGATTCAATCATAACCAAATTGGAAGGAAATCCATCAAACCATTTTGGAAGTGGTCACAGGTACAGAAATACAAATATCCAGAGGGAAAGACAGACAAAATAACCAAAGGTACAGACAAATAACCAGAGGTACAGACAGAAAAATAACCAAAGTGGGCGACAGACAATTATTCAGAGGTACAGACAAACAAATAACCAAAGTGGAAGACAGATAAATATCCTGATATACAGACAGACAAATAACCAGAGGTACAGACAAACAAATAACCAAAGTGGAAGAGAGATAAATATCCTGAGGTACAGACAGACAAATAACCAGAGGTATGGACAAACAAATAACCAAAGTGGAAGAGAGATAAATATCCTGAGGTCCAGACAGACAAATAACCAGAGGTACAGACAGACAAATAACCGAAGGAGACGACAGACAAATAACCAGAGGTACAGACAGACAAATAACCGAAGGGGACGACAGACAAATATCCTGAGGTCCAGACAGACAAATAACCAGAGGTACAGACAGACAAATATCCAGAGGGAATGATAGACAAGTATTCAGAGGGAATGATAGACAAGTATTCAGAGGGAATGATAGACAAGTATTCAGAGGGAATGATAGACAAGTATTCAGAGGGAAATTCAATGGAAAACCCACTATTTGTGTGCTCATAAAACTTCAAGATTCATATCAATTATGGAGTCAAAAATTTTCATGGTTTCAATATTTTCTCTATGTAAGAAAATAAAACGAATAGATTAAATATAATTTTTCTGCCTTTAAAAATATAATTGAGAATTGTTGGTATTTTATTTAAATCACTAATCTACTATACGTTTTTTACTATTATAGTGTTTACTTCCAAGACCACGCTTTCAAGGGGATTGTTTTTACCTACTTATTCGTAGAACAAGCATGACTGGTAGTATCTGGGTGACATTTTGGTTCCTTCTTTCATGAAAGAGTTTTATCTTCATCTCTTAAGACAATAATATTGTAATGTCGTTGCTATCGCCATCATTAATACTATCATCATTAGCCTGGTGTTATCGAAATATTCATTTGTTGTCATCGATACCTTTTGTTTCCGAGAAAATTAAAATTATTCCACCCCTCTACCTCCCGTTATGTTGAAGATAACTTTCTCACGTTTCCTAAAGGGGGAACAATGTCCGTGATACTTTGACATTCTTCTTATTTTATCATCTAAATTAACTATTATAATCGTGTGTTATTTTTATCTCTTGCTAGAGTATGACTTGTCTTGACGTTTTATGTGCCTCAGAACACAAAATAAATGGTACGGAACCCCGCACTGACTTTCTCTCTCCTTTGTTAAAAAATGGAAATATTTACTCAAAACTCGTAAAGTTTGTGAAACGAAATAATATTATACATTAGCAAAATTGAACAAAAATTACGCTAGAATTACGTAAAGCATTTTTGACTCCCATTTTTATATTTTATAATTTTATTTTTAAAGAATTAGAGTCCTCATTTTTATATTTTTACCAAAAAAGATCGATATTGGGTCTACAAAGGTCAACACTTAATATTAAAATTTTGAATTCTAGTTAAAATTTTCGAAATTTTTTAGAGGTTGGACAAATAATGGTTATCGCATTGCTACTAAATTCCTCATTTATAAATTTTGACCAATAAAATAGGTAAACCTTGACTCTAAAATGATAGAAATATATGATTGCTGTACAAGAATTTCAGATAAGAGGTTAGATGGAAAAAAACATTGACTTTTTGAGAGACTTACTTTATTACCAACTCTATGGCATTAGAGGTTTATTCCTTAAATTTAGGTAGTAAGTATCTTTGTATAACTAAATTTTACAAAATTTTATAAATATATTTGCTAATATCTCCAAAACTATTGATTTTATAAAAATATATTTAGGATAAAAGTTTTTAATTTTTTATAGTTCTACAGTTTTACAATGCTAAGATATTTAGTATCTCAAATAGTTGCGAAGATACGGAAATTTCCGCTACTGTAAAGTACCATAAAAGTCATTTTCATGGAAAAATGAAAATAGCAATTTTGTTTATAATCTTAAGCAACGCCTAGATTCTGATTTTAATCAAAATCGTTCTGCCGATTTTGAGAAAATATATATTTTTCCCTTTTCATCCTTTATAAACTACTCTTAATTTTAGGGTTAAACAGACACACAGGCAGACAAAATTGTTAAAACCTCTTTTTTATGGTTCGGGGGGTATTGAAATGTCGACATCCATCAACATCTTGGGTTAGACTTTTTTTTACGGTCGTAATACTTTACCTTAAGTATTGGAAAAGTTAATATATAAATATGCATATAACTTGAAAAATATTGGTTACATAAAATTATATTTCAACTTAAAGATATTTATTATAAATAGATCTGCATATATGAGATTATAGTAATCTCATATCTCAAAAGACTTAAGGTAATATAATTAAAAATCAGAACTTACGCAACAAATCGAAACCCTAAAATAAATTTTGCTGAAAAAATTGAAAGTAGCCATTATGTTTGGAATATTTATAAATGAATTTTAATCAAAATCGTTAGAGCCGATGTTGAAAAAATAGAATTGTTCTCCTTTCACCCGTCAGTATTTATTCCGATCGGTTAAATAGTTTAGGCTCTAGTCCGAGGTACAGATATACAGACAGATGGAAATTCAAAAACGTCGACATTCATCAAAATCTTCAATATTTTTGATGATAACAATACTTTCTATACCTGTAAGATAGCGAGAAAGTAAAAAGTGTTCCTCACAATTGTGTCTGTTCTCATGTCTAGATGTATATCTGGTTGTCTATATATCAATCTGTTTTTTGT
Organism: Timema monikensis; assembly: GCA_902151445.1. Lineage (NCBI taxonomy): Eukaryota > Metazoa > Arthropoda > Insecta > Phasmatodea > Timematidae > Timema > Timema monikensis. Next base: position 154,802 of record CABFVZ010001145.1, on the reverse strand, counting down.
CAGTTTATACCCAGCACTTCGGCCGAAATAGTTTGATGAATTTAATATACACTTGATAGTTAAATGTTTACCTTGTGATTCTAGTCTTGATTTTAAATATATCTTTTCATTCTTTAAAGAAATTAACTCTTTAATTTAATTGTGGTCTCCTCATAAGTACAGCAATATGATTACAATAATATGCAGCTTGTTTGTTAGTATTTATTATCAGTGGCATCTCGTAGCTGAAATTAGTGGGGGTGCTGCTCCAGTATATTTTTTAGCCTTTGTTTTAAAATTGTGTAAAAGAAAAAAAAATGTATAAAAAGATAATTTATTCAGGAACTTAATAAAATCTTAACCTAAAAAACCAAACTTTTTTACTTACTTTAACTTAAATTGTTATAGTTCAAGCTTGATCTATTCAATTAAAAATGAGATCCATTATTCTTGTTTAAATTGCGCAAAAGTTCAATAATTTTCTTCTTGATCTCTGGATGACAAGTGAGGAAATTTTTCTCCATTGAAAGTACTGCAAGCACATTTAGTCCTTCTGTTAAATAAATGAACAGAAAAAATTAATCAAATAGAATAGCTGGAAGCAGAATAATGGTCTAAGTCTACACTCTTCTACACTTTATCACATTCAAGAATATGATACACGATTTTTAAGCTCAACACACGCTGAGTAAAAAAAACTTCCTTCCACCATCACGCCAGAGCCGGCACTGCTAGAGCAACAGTGTTCTCTCTACCTGGCAGTCCTGCCTTCTTCCCTACCCCCCACCTATGTGCGCATGCTCACAACAGTCAAACACAACGTCGCTGGAACTGTGAAGCGCACAGTTCCATTCAAAAGTTTTTGAATTTTTTCATAAACTGGGGGATGGCAACTGAAGTACTGACATTAAGCTTAAAGAATATATATTGTTCTACAAAAATAAATAAAGAATTACAGAAAATATGACTCATTATATTAAATGTTATCGATAATATCAAGTGGAAATAGGGGGTGTTGCAATTCCGCAGTGCCTGTACACAAGCAACCACTGTTTATTATAGTTTAAAAATTTTCGTTCTAAATGTGTATTTGGGTAAAGCATATATCTAAACAAGAATATATTTTCGTGTTTATATACATAATTCCTCTAAGTTTAGTTTACTGGGGAATTATTTTTGAAAATTCGACCTAAAATAGAGTGGTTTTAATAATTTTCTTCAAATTTTTTATTTGAAGAGTGTTTTATATTATTATCAAAATAATATCTGTTTTCTTACGTGAAAAAAACTATTTAAGTGTTGGTTACAAACTTTATTTTATTTTGTTCCTAATTACGAGGGAATACATGATATAATATGTGAAATGGTACATTACTATTTCTTCTACAACATTTATAGTCACTAAAGTTTGATGTTATATATCTAAACTAGTAGTTATGTTGTCATGCTACATTATTTTCTATATTCATAAAGTAGACCTACAATATAATTTCGTAATTGGTTAAGTTTAAAACAATGATTACCAAATATTTTCTGTTAGCAGATCATCAAAATACCACGCCCTTCCCTTATATTTGGAATGGTTAAAAATTTAATATAAAAGTTTCATGATAAAGTTACTGCTTTATTTGATACAAAAACCAATGTAACACTGGCAGCACAATGGTGACAAAAGAATGAATGAAAATGATTGGTTGCATTACACTGGAGGTAGAATTGTTGAAGACACGTGCTTTTATGTAATTAGTGCCTCGCCATGAAATTTTAGGACCTATAAGTTTAACAAGGTACTTAAAATCACTACTTAACCTTCACATAAAAACCTTTAAAACTGTCAATACTTGATAAATCACCAATCTCAAGTTTTCTTTCGTCCTTTTTCAAGTCACTTATGATATCATTTCCACTTTGCTTGTCCCTAGTTTGAAGGTATGGATGAACCCCCATCCTTTTCCTATTTTTGTGTCTTCCTGCAACAATAATCAGTATACAAGTTGCAACAATAACCATCTCTCCCTGTGACTCGAACTGGAGGAGCTGCCAATAGGGTGACCTGGTGGTCTAGGGGTAAGGTGTCGGACTTCTGTGCTGGCGGCCGGGGTTCAATCCTCAGTCCCGGCACAGATTTATCTGATTTCCAAACCCTTCCTTCACCTCTGACAAGAAATCTTGTGAATGTGGGGAATGCCAGGCCTCCACCGTGGTTCGGATTCCACGTTAAACTGTAGGTCCTTCATTTCATCTCACAATCACCCTACCATTACACATTAGCGTAAGTGCGTATAACCCGAACGGGTAGTAAGACGCGGTGCCAATAATAATAATAATAATAATAGCTGCCAATCAAGGTTTTGAGAGTATAGGGTTGGATAAATCCCTATACCGGTCTGCAGTCAGCTTTTCCCGAGCACGCAGGGCTGCTGTGACGTCAGCTCGTGACCTCCACCTGACTAACGCCGGCTCTCTTCAGTTCAGTACTACACGTTGTCGTGCCTTGTCAAACTCGTTGTTCACTTATTATTTATGTTAAATATACTACCAAGTTCACTGTGAATAGTAAATATTTGTGTGATTTATTTATGCGTGAGCCGTGAAGTGTTACAAAAGTATTGTAGCGCTACTAAAAAATGCCAGGAAATATCGTACCGTTCCCGTGTGCAATAGTAGCAATAAGATAACTCAGGATCCTGGTGTTATATAGCACAACTTCCCTAAATATCCTAGTGTGAGTTGAAGATGGATTCATCTTTGTAAACGTGATAGAAAATGGAATCATGATTTGTGTTTCATTTACTCAAAGCATTTTTTGCCCAATGGGTATGAATGTGACCATCAGGCCGAACTGCTGAATTTTCCCCCCAAAAAACCAATTAAAATCATCTGCTGTTTCCGCCCTTAAACCAAGCATGGCACCTCCTTGTCGTGTCTTCAAATGTTATTCAAGGGGAAAATATTACCCTTGAAGCTAGGCATGGAAATGGATTGAAAACACATATAGTAAGTGATATACTATCTTATATAGATATGCAGAGAAAGGAAACCCAAATAGAGGGTGTAGTTAATTGTGTCCCTAAAAACCTAAGTGACGAAACAAGTCAAACCAACTGTAACAAGACTGAAATGATTACAAAATATTCTTAACACCAAAAGGAAAAAAAAATTCAAATTCAAATTGGGGAAACAATAAAGTGAATAACGAAATTATGTGGAAAATTGTAGGCTCAGTAGCAAACTTATTCATCTGAAAAAGACCGAAGGTCCCGAATTAGTTGAATCAAAATTAGAAGAAAATTAGGTAAATTTTTTACAAGTAATCAGTTGGATTGCTTGCTTTGTAATAAATGCAAAGTTCATTTGGCAAAAGCAAGAAATTGTGTAGTTGCCTTGACTCTGATATTTAGGTAAACGAACGTATGTATATTCACAACAACAAAAATGTCATTATCCACTACGAGATTTGTTAATTCTATAATAACGGACCTCTACCCTTGGTATCCGTCAAGGGTTTCTAGAATACATAATGCGTATACTGAAGATAGCCGGGAAAATAAAAAAGGAAATGAAAAAGTTGTAGTTCTTCAATATGGCGAAATGAAGATAAATAAGGATATGCGTATGATCCATGGTTCAATAAAATTTTATGTCCCTAAAAAATGCAAGTAATAATGGTGAGAGGACTGTTTTATAACTGGAAACAACATATATTTGTGGATTTTGACTTCAAAATCACATTTGAAATATTGAATACCGCTATTATAAAGTTGTTCATTAATGATGACACAAAAGTCCGAAAGACTATGTACTAGGCAAGTATGGATGTTATTAACACGCTAAATTATCATTTCATTTGAGGTAATGGGATAAATAATAACAATAAATATGTACTAAATAAATAATAATACAGTAATTGTTTTATCTGGTACAAGCTATAATGTGAGTAGGAAAAATAGTTTACAGTAGCCGCGGACCTACTCCGCTGTTACATCTCCGGCGCGCAGAATTCACTTATCGTACCGCTTCAAAACCAATTGTCGTACGAAAAAAATGTTAACTAAAAGATTAACTTCAGACTATTATCTAAAACTTTCCCACTGACAAAACCTTGCTGGCTGAAAAATAATAGAAAAATCCCGCATAGTACTTTCCTCAGGTCGTGAAGTTTCATTGTATTGTTTTTAATGTATACATAATATTATTATAAAAGTAGAATTCAATATATAATTACAATGATGGTAGTTGAAATTAAAGTTGAAATAATGATTATAATAATAATATTAATGTATTACAATGTAACCTAAAAAGAACTGAATGTGGATTAATTAGATATAAATTGATTACATAAAAGAATATATTGACAATGGATATGATTTTACAAGAATAGGACCATATTAAATAAAGATAGTAAAGAAATAAAAGGAACAAGGGCATTAAAGCAGATAAGCCAGAATTCAGTATTAAAATATAAATTTTAAATCATCATTATCAATCCTCAACAATCAATAATTTAATAAATATTAAATTTTTTGATTCTTGCCATATTTACTTATCCATCTTAACCTAAAATATTATGTTTTTTAATTTTTAATTTATTTATTTATTTAATATGTTATATATTCATGTTTTATGTAAGATGGTCCTATTCTTGTAAAATCATATCCCTTGTCAATATATTCTTTTATCTAATCAATTTATATCTAATTAATCCACATTCAGTTATTTTAGGTTACATTGTAATACATTAATATTGTTATTATAATCATTATTTCAACTTTAATTTCAACTACCATCATTGTAATTATATATTGAATTCTACTTTTATAATATAAATACGTTTCCTTACTACAATACATCATGTTCTTCATGAATACATAATATTATTGCATTCTTAAAATAAAATAAAAAATGAACTGTTGTAATCATCAAATTGTGCTGAATAAGTACAAATAAAACCACTATAGTTGAGGTATCGCACATTCGTGTAAGGAGAGGTATGTAAGCGCGCTACACTAAGAAGTTTAAACGATTGTGCACAGTGGAGTGGCTCTGGTCACGAAGTGACGTCTTCAGCACCCGCTAAATGAACCATAAAACTAGCTGAATTGGCCAACCTTATACTATAGAGACCTTATTGCCAATAACATGTTACTAGGTAACTATAATTCTCTCGGCTATAAACATGTTAATAATATACATGTTACAATAACATCGTTATCCACTTTTAATTTTGATGTTTTAAATTGTTCATGACACGCCACCAACATTTTTGTTGCAAAAAATTCATAAACATTTTGTTATTAACATTTACAAAAACAGTTTTAAAAAATGGTTCAGTTATATATTTGCTATTAACATTTTGCTACTAACAATTTTTTTGCTATTTGCTCGGTGTAGAGCCACCTTTTGACAGCGAACACTGAAAATCACTTTTAACTACAAAAAGACGACGTTGTTTATTTTGATGAAAGTCAGAGTTGAAAATTAAGTGCTGTTGTACTTGGCCGCATTGGTTTCTGAGGGGAGGGTAGAGAGGAGAATTTAGGGGCGGCCACATTGGTTGCTGAGGAGAGGGTAGAGAGGAGAATTGGGGGTGGCCGCATTGGTTGCTGAAGGGAGGCTAGAGAGAAGAATTGGGGGCCAACCACATTGGTTGCTGAAGGGAGGCTAGAGAGGAGAATTGGGGGCCAACCACATTGGTTGCTGAGGAAGGAGGGTAGAGAGGATAATTGGGGGTGGCCGCATTGGTTGCTGAGGAGGAGGGTAGAAAGGATAAT
>CABFVZ010001145.1:103210-146933 GCA_902151445.1 Timema monikensis | reverse complement strand
AAAAAAAAAGTAAAAAGTTTTGTTTTTCTATTGACATGATGGATGATTTGATGCTTTGTTTTACAGGATTCTTTACAATATTTTTTTAAGGGGAAGGGGGCTAGTAACCTCAATAATTCTAGTGTTGATCAAAAATGAGAAATAATAGCAACACATAAATGCTATCTTTGGCCGTTGTGTGATCGAAAAGTAAAGTTGTCCGAGGTCCAAGATTTCATTCTTGCTCTCGTTCGTAGGTACAGGTTCACATATTTTCGTCTATCTGTATATCTTACATTTCAACCACTCAGAATTCTTGTTCGGCTATAAGTGGCCTTTTAAAATCCAGCGACACATCTCTTGACATGCCATAAAGATAACGTATAGCTAATATGCCAATTGAAGAACCTTTTATGACATTTCAAGTTGTTACTGGATCTACCCTTATGTACTTATAGGCTATAGGAAGTGTTTTGCAGATCCTTCTTTTGTTAGTGTCAGTTTTGACAGTCATGATCAACTTATTATGATAAACTTATTGTATTTTATTTTCACTTCTGAGATATATGCATATTCTCATTAATATGCTAAAGAAAAGGAAGGTGAGATTTAGAGGAAATGAACCCACATATGTTGAATAGGGGGAAGCATGAGACTATTTAGAAAATATGTGTTTATATGAGAATATGTGAATAACACCACTGATGGCGTGGAGATTAAGGTTCGAGTCTCAGTATGATGTACAAAGGTAGTTAATACAAACCTATTTTCCACTCAACCTCAACGCAAATATGGGTACACTTCCTTTAAATATAACCATCCTATTTCCTAAGATCATTAACGTAATTGGTACTTAAGTGTATAACCCTAATGGATAGTAAGACGCAGTGCTAATATATATTTGTATAACGAATGTAAGTATACAATAATCTTCATATAAACCAGTTTAACCTTTGCTTATAGAGCATTGACAGATGACACACAGGTCAAGTGGGAATTTGTCAGGTCAAATATGACAGATTTTGAAGTCTATTTCAGATAATGTCACCAGTAAGACTGGTGTTGAACGTATTAGCCAATTAAACAAATAATATTGATTAGAGACTATCTAAATCCATGACCTCCATTTCAACCCTGCATTGGGAATTGTATCATTAGGGTGTTAAAATAAGTATATTAATCTGTATTTAAAGACTATTTTCTACTAATTAACATCAGTGGTTGTGGACATTTAATAAGCTTATAATTTGATCAAGAAACAAAATGGTGGCCGTCAACACTTGATCTAAGGTGTATACCTTGCGATAGGCTAAACTGCTGATGACGGGGAGATCTGGATTCTAATCCAAGTCAAATGTACTGAGGGTGGCTTTACAAAATTGTTTTCCACTCTCCCCATATGCAACTTTGGGTACATTTAGTCTAAATTCAACCTTTCTCACTATATCTGATTAGCGTGATAATTAGTAGTCTACACATGCGAGTAATCTGAATAAATGCTAAGAAAATTAAACATTGATAGAATGAAGTTTAATTAAACCTTAAGTAAATATAGTTGACCATCCTAACCATCGTCCAAATTATCCTGAAAAATGTGAGACAATACAGATATCCAGTCTAGGATTTTTGTAGAACAAAATATTGATAAAGTACAAACATATTTTTGCTGTCAACATTAATAACATTTTACGATACTATTAATGTTATTTTATAGGTATTGATAGTATCTATTAAAATTTAGACTCGTAAATAACAGGACCTAACAAATAAATACATGAAAGTAGATCTAGCAGTTATTTAGGTATCAGATAGGATTCTTCTAATGACTAGAAGCTCTGAAAACAAAGGTAGAATCCTATCGGCTCTCTTCTTTGTTCCAGAAACACTTTGTTATCCCACCTTAAGATAGAGAGCTCACATGTTGAATCCATTGTTTCCCTGAACAACGCAACCTCCTTCACATAAAATGTTAGACATCTTAGATCGGACGGTAGTGATTCTGTCTACCCAGCTAAGGATCGTGGGCTCAGCTCCCGGTAAGTTTGAAAAATGCTCCATTATTGACATTTTGGTTATTTCCCTTTATGTAATAAGGGATTAAATGCCTAGCCTCTGTGGTCATAGCTCCTGGCTACAGATTCAGAGGTCTTGTGTTAGATTCCTAACACTTCCAGTTGTTTTTTTCATTAAGTGGCTCTGGAATGGGTTCAGCTCAGTCTTGTGAGGAGGAATGAGGCGCTGATTGAATGAAAAGTAACGGCTCCAAACTAGAAAACTGAGACTAAAAGCTATAAGGTTCGATGTGTTGAACCCATGACAAATTCTATCCACAGAAATTGACACTATCATTGCAACAGAAGGTGGCTGCTTGGTCTAGTTTAGAGTGACCTCATGGAGTCAGAAATTAATAATTTAACCATCTCACAGTGCTAATCTAATCCTATTAAGAGCCCTTCTCACGGTTGATCAACCGGGATATTAGCTGCAAGAACTCGTATCGAAGTTAGGCTCTCTGCTTTCCATACCTGATAGCACAGATATCTAGTCAATCAAATGTGTATTTATTTTAAACAATTTTTCTGAACCAGGTCTTACTACCCGTCTGGGCTACACGCCTGTGTACTAACACCAATGTGCTAGGGATTAGGAATGTTTAATTAAGAGGAAGTGTACTCACATTTTCATGGAGGGAGAATAGAAAACCATTTAGAAAAAACCCCTCACAGTGCACCTGACCGGGATCGAGCCCTGTCCTTTCTCTCTTCAGTAGTCTAATCTAACATGAGAGTGGTGTGTTAGACAATGCGGCCACCGAAGCGGGTAGCAATATTATTTTTCAATTTTTATCTATTTATTTTTTATTTAATATTTTTCGGTAAAATGGATTTGCTGGTCAGCGTTATATTGTTTTATTAAAAAAAGACCGTGCAACAAATTATTTGAGAGGTATCATTTACTTAGTTTATGCTTTATCCTTTGGTTGTTATGAGTATAAAACATACGTCTTGTAGATTCAATACTAAAGAAGGTTAGAATATAATACTTTGATACATATATTTAACGTGTAGTTTTTTTAAAAACCAAACAAGTCCTTGTTTTTGATTTGTAGAAAGAAAGGTAGTTTGATATTTATGAATTTCTCTTTAAGAATTAGGATGACCAAGAAAAGGGATGGCGAATCGATGGCACGTGCGGCTCTGCGTGACAGGAGAACACTATTTTGGTGTCACGCCGGCATGAAAATAAAGTACACATTAAATAAAAATCTTCCCGAAGTCAATAATATTTCTGCAGCCATTTCATTTCAAAATGAACATTGTAATCGTCTTGGCTCATATTTAAGGGCGTCTCGTGGGCTGTTGAAGATAAGTTTTAAACCAAAACTAGATATATTGGATAGCAAAATACAACATCATGGTTCAAACTAATATGGAAATAATTAGGCCTTAAATAATTTTTTATTATAACATAAAAATATATTTTAAAATTTATATTTTTCAAAATGAGAATGTGGTTTCCAATGTTTTTAATTTGAGTTATTGAAATTAATTTTAACTAAATCACTCACTTTGACAATTGAATAAATTATTCTTCTTTAAATGAAGGATTAAAAACAATACAATTTGATCTGTCATTCACTTTATTTTATTGTATGAATAATTTATTGTTTTTTAAAAACTCATTAATAAACTTACATAATAGATGGCACACTAGACTATTTTAAAACTCAGCTAGTTCTCAAGTGGCACACGGGCCAGGCAAGTTTTGCCATCCCTGACTTAAGGGGGTGCTGTACATTGCAAAGACTATACAACAAAGATACAGCTATACCTACATTGATGGGCACGTGGGATAATTGTTAAGCTCATTTGGTCCAGTTCTTCGGGAAGTTCTTGGTTTTAATCTCAGCCTGGTAAATTTAGTGTGGCATTTAGGAAAAGGCTACCAATTTCCCTATTCATATGTGGCTGCATCTCCTCTAGTTTCTAGCTTCCTATTTTAGTTACATTATCATATTAATATGAATGTGTTTAACCTAAATGGGTAGTGAGATACAGTGTAGAAAAATATGTTAATTTGCTATATTAAATTTGAACTGACTGGCCTCGGTGGCGTAGTTGGTTAACACGCTGGTTTCGTGTTGAGCTAAGTTGCTGAGGACGGGGAGTTTGAGGTCCAAATCTCGGTCACGTGAATTGGGGGGTTCCTAAATGATTTTACACTCTCCCTCCACACAAATTTGGGTTAACTTCCTCTAAATACAACCTTCAAAATTCCTAACCCATTAGCGTAATTAGTACTTAAGTGTATTACCCGAACGGATAGTAAGATACGGTGCTAGACAATATTTGAACTAGCTACGGTATATTATAGTGTGTGTGACAAGAATAATGTATGTGTGATAGTAATAATATATTTTTAAATGATTTTATTCATTTAACATCACAGCTCTCCCAATATCCTAATGGTCGTTTAAGCGACACTACTGTATTTTTTATGATCAAACTAATTTGTAAGTCGTGTGGTGATATCATAAATTATTAAATAGTATACGTTAAATATCAAAGTAATATAAAACAGTATATATATATTCAAACCACCAACTGCAAAAAATTATGATATTATTAATGATTATGTAAAATAATCCCCCAATTCGAATTTTAGAACAAATCAAAAGAGTAGTTTTCAAAAATTTCCAAGTGTACAGATATCAGTCATTAGTAAATAATTATTATTTGAAATTTTTATAAAAACAAATATATATTATTGTTTATAACGTAAAAAAACTTAACATGTAGGCCATACACATTTTGAACAAAAAACTTCAAGGTACATTTTTAAAATATTTATTTATTTAAAATAATTAGTCTTTAATAAATTACCAATCTTAAATTAACTTCCCCCAAAATTACAAATACACATTTCAATTGTTAATGTAAACATTCGGTAGATATACATTTTAAACAAAATCGTTACTCATTAAAGAAGTTTTCAATATATTTAGAATTTTTGAAAGTCACTTTTCAGTAAACTACTCTATAAAAAATTTTTTACAGAAAAATCAAGATCATAGTGATATTTGAAATGTCGATATGCTAAAGACATCCATCTTGAATAAAATGGCTTAAACCATTTTAGAAAAATTTGGAATAAGGATTTCACTCATCAGTAAACTGACATTTATTTGAGGTTTTGAGTAAAAATAAAATAAAATGTGTGGAACTCCGCACGGTCTTTCATGCTTCATGGTATAAAAATGGAAATATTTATTCAAAACCCATAATATATGTGAATGAAATATTATTTACACTGACAAATTCGAGCATAAATTTCGTTATACTCACGTAAAACATTTTTTAACTCCCGGTTTTAAATTTTACAATTTTACTTTTAAGTCATTTAAGTACTCATTTGTATATTTAGACCCAAAAAATATATCATTATTGGATCTACAAGGGTCAACACTTAGTATTAAAATGTTGAATTCTGTTATATTTTTTGAAATTGTATTATATTTTGCCGAAATTCAGGTCATCAAATTGATATTAAATTCCTCAACTATTAATTTTGATCAATAAAAAGGGTTAATATTTAATGTTGAATCTAAAATGATTGTGATAGATTATTGCTGTACAAATATTTCCACTAAAAGGTTAAATATAAAAATAACATCAACTTTTTGAGAGACTTCCTAATATTTAAACATCCTATAGAATTAGATAATTATTGTATTAAAACATAAATAGTATCCCTCTACAACTAAAGCTCACAAAATTGTCTTAATATATTTACCAATATCTCAGAAACGACTGTTTTTATAAAAATATATGTTAAATAAATTTTTTTTATTTTTAATAGTGCTTCAATTTTGCAACTGTTTTGTATTGTAAATAAACATTCTCTTTGTTTCTTTATAAAACACGCATTCAATTGCTCTGTGTTATCATGGCAACACCATAATGTTTGTTATTTTTATACAAGATAAAAAGTGTTGTTTTACATAGTGTTGTTTTAATAAATAAAACCAACATGTTATGGGCCTAGGAAGCTGTAATAACGTTTATATTGCATAGTAAAATAAATTATCTGTGTGTTTAAAGTGATAGAGTGATCAGAAGTGAGATAATATTAATCACGTTTTTGACGCCTGAAATCAGTAAGTTTTCCAAGAAATTTAGATGGTATCCGGATTCTCAATGCACATTGAAAAACAAGGATGAAACAATTATGATACATGGAGACAACAAATGGAAGCAACCCTTATAAAGAACGACCACTGGAAATACGTTGATGGAACTATTCTCAGAACGGCAACAAAGGAGGTTGCTGACACGGCAACCATTGCTGCGTATGTCCCGCTCACGACTACGTGTGACAAAGCCGATCGTAAAGCTAAAGCAGACATTGTCTTGGCTGTAAGTCCTGCAGAGATTTGTCACATGAGACATTACGAAACATCCCATGATGTATGGCAAAAACTTAAACTTTTTTATCAGTCGAAGGGGCACGCTAGGAATCAATTCTTCTGAAAAAAGTTTTGTTCACAAAAATGCACGAGGGGGAAAACATGGCAAATCACCCCACAAACTTCTTCAACAAAGTTAATAAACTCAGCGAAATGGATATTCGCATCTCTGAAGAGTTATTAAGTATAGTGTTACTGTATCATACGCCAGATAGCAACGATAATTTTCGCTGTGCAATTTAAGTTAGAGATGAACTGCTGGATACAGAGTCTTTAAAAGAAGAACTTCTCGAAAAATAAGTGCAAGAAAGTAAAAGAAAGCTTACTCAGAGGGGGGTGGGTGCTTTGTATATAAAATACTACGGAAAACGAAATGTAAATAAAACAAATCATCAGATACGAACCATACAAATCCAAATGCTAAAAAAATTTTAAATACAAAGAACAAGGTTGTGTGAAAAATCAAATTTTAAAAACATCAAAGAAATCATATAAGTGTAAATTCAGTCATAAGTCAGCTGATTGCTGGCCAAAAATGTCGAATGAAAAGCAAGTTTCAATGGCATTGTAACAAACTCATGCAGTTGCAGAAGAGTTTGTGACTTTGTTGTCAGAGAGCGCTTTCCGGATGCAACCAACTCGATGCAATGACGTAAGGTGTGTCGAGAGTGGAGCAACAACACATATGTGCCGCAACAAGAGTAGTTTTTCAGAGCTCACGCCAACCGTAATCCAGATGGTTACGTTAGCGGACGACAGCACAACCGGTATAAGGGGTATTGGAAGTGCAGTAATGAACGTTTCGAATGGTAAAGGACAAATAGTAAAAATGAGGTTATAAAATACACTTTTTGTGCCAACAATTAAGATAAATTTATTTTATATTTCAAAAACCGTTCAAAGAAAACTAAGCATGTGTTTCAAAGAAAATAATGCATAAAATGTCTATAAAAACGGTATAGTGTTGCTGACTGCCCATAGACGCAGAAATTTGTATTTTATCGAACCTGACGTACCAAATTTTAACTCAACGTATATAACCAATGTAAGTGCAAAGAACAACCTTAGTGAAATTGGAACGTAGCACAGGAGGTATGGGCTTTTAAATGAACATGACTTGCGTAAACTTGTTCAGAAAGAGATGGTTAGGGGAATGGATTTTAAGAGATCAAAACAATTTTCCATTTGTTAAACTTGCGTCTTAAAGAAGCAGCCTGCTACGCCTTCTCCAAAAAGGTCCGAATTGAAGAGTCAAATATTACTTGAATTAGTTCACTCAGACGTTTGTGGCCTCATGAGAGTAAAATCTCACAGAGAAACTTATTATTTCGCAACGTTCATCAATGATAAATATAAATGTATAGAAGTGAATTTTATGAAAAAGAAAAGTGATGTGAAAAAGGCTCTCAAAACTTTCAAAGTAGCAGAAAAAAATGTCCATGAAAGGAAAATTCAAACTTTGCTGAAAGACAATGGTTTGGAGCACTGCAGAAAAGGTTTAAAAGAAGATATGCGTATCGCAGGAATGAGAAGAGAACAAACGGTAGCAGAAACCCCAGAACATAATGGCAAATCTGAGTGTATGAATCACACATTGGTGGGGATGGCACGATGCATGCTGTTGGAATATGTCTTACCAAATAGTTTTTGGGTGGAAGCGATATCCGCAGCTGTTTACTACATGAATAGACGTCCATCAAAACAGCTGAAAGATCAAACACCTTATGAAATTTGGTGTGTTTTGAAACAAAAAATAGATCATTTTAGGACTTTTGGTGCAAAGCTTATATACTGAATAAAGTAAAGTTTGATCCAAGATCCAAAGCAGCAATTTTGGTAGTATACTCCACATAATCAAAGGCATACCAAGTTTGGGATCCAGGAAAAAGGAAATTAGTAAGAAGTCGAGATGTTAAATTATTAGAGAATTTTGAAACTGTTGATGTTTTGAATGAGCATAAGGAATCTGTGAACTTTGAACCTGCTTGTTTCTATGTTGATAACAGTGCTAAAGACACTATATTTGAAGACGCTGTTGGACATTTGGATAAAGTCAAAGAAAGTGTACTCGTTAATTCTGATCCTAAAATCAGTGAGAATAACCTCCAATCAAATAAAACGTGTGAATTTCTTTCAGAAAACTCAAGAAAATACTTTACAGTAAGGTCGAGAGAAAAGATTAAAACCATGATTTTAAAATACCTATATATGTAAAAGTTGTATATTAAAAAACATATTTATAATAGGAAATCTGAGCTAAATCAAACTCAAATTTTTGCTGCCAAAATAACTTTAATATGCAGCTTTTCGCCTAATTTATCTCAAAACTAACAAAAACAGATTCATAAATTACAATAGCTCAGATTTCAAACCATGAGTGGTTAAATTAAACTATCAAAGAAATCAAAGATTTAACACCTAACGTGACGCTGGGAATCTAGTGCGCACTGTGCATGCATGTGAGCCTGCGTAGAGCCTCCATCTCTCTTTGACTCTGGCTGCTTTCTCTCTTGCTGAGTACGACTGCGTTCTCAGTTAGAGTTGGTTGTCTTTCTTTTATTAGTGTGAAAATGCGTATATCACTCATTTTGCGTTACGTGGTTTACGTTTTTTTTGTTTTTTATTTTTATTATATTTCATTCAGTTATCATTTCGTGTTAGGTAGGGCATACATAAATGCCTTGGACGTAATTAGACAACTTCTGCCCAGTATTCGGTGCGCCGGAAACCATTAATGATAATATGCTACCAACATATGTGGATGCTATAAGATATTATTTATATATACGACAAGAATTTTTTTAGAGAAAACAAACAGGAACGTGGTTTGGCTGATGTGTGATCGCCATTAATAAAAGATCTCAAACGCTTATGGGAAAAGTGTTCATTTCCTAATGTAACGGACCACGAAGTATTACATAAGCTATGAAGATGCCATAAATATATCGTAATATTAAGAAGCCCTTGACAAGTGAATGTAAACTAAATTCTTCGAAAATAGTTGTATCAATTAGAGAATCAGGGGAGAAAAGTCTGTTCGATATTTCATTATGTAAATTAAAGGACTTTTTAATCTGTACTTGCAAAATTAAAGTACCTGTAGGTGAAAAAGTTTTTTAATAGATCAAATTACATTTCTTCGAAGAATGTTAATTGGAAATATTGACATTAAAGCAAGCAAAATACTTGGAAAAACATTGCAACGCAAAGAAAAGACACCAGAAAGAAGTCAAAAAGTCAAATTGCAATACAGTGAAGTAAAAACAGCCAATAGACTTTCTCCTTCTGTTATGGGACACACTTTGAATTCTTCAAGTTCTTCTGATGAATCTGAAGATACTGAATATAAACAGTTATAAATATAATTATAAGTCAAGATTCTCCTTCAACTTCGCAATTGAGAAATAAACTTCCAAATGTAGGACATGCTTGCGACATAGCTGGTGTTTCTGATATATCAGCTGCAATTTTTATAAATGCAGCTTTAAACGATATGGGATTAATTATCAAAGTCGATTCTTCTAAATTAGTAGATTGTAGCAAAATCAGAAGGGAAGGAATAAAAGCCCGTAATGACTTGAAAACGAAAAATGAGGGAAACACTCTTCATCCGAATATAGGCTATACTTTGACGGCCGAAAAGACAATACTTTAATTCGGGTTGAGGAATAAGAAAGTGAGCTAAAAATAAATAACAGAAGAGCATGTCGTTCTACTTTCAGAACCAGGATCTGTATATCTTGGTCATGTAACTCTTATATCTGGCAGTTCTCATATTATTAAAATAAGCATATTAACTTTTTTAGAGCAAATGTTGATCTTTCTAATTTGAAAGCTGTTGGTTGTGATGGTACAGTTGTTAATACAGGTTCTAAAAATGGTATAATAAAAAATCTTGAGCTTTCTATGGGACGTCCTTTGCATTGGGTTGTTTGTATGTTACATACAAATGAATTACCATTACGTCATCTATTGCCACATTTGAACGGAAACACTACTGGACCAGAAGGGTTCTGTGGAAAAATTGGAAAAAAGTTAGAATATTGCGAAAAGATATTTGTAATAAGCTTTGAAAAGCTAGAAATAACTTTGCCTGATGTTGCCCTTGACGAACTTAGTACAGATCTATGATAGCTTTATGAAATGTGTAATGGAATTTCAAGCGGAGATATTTCATTAAGTTTGTAATGAATGATCGAGGGAAAATGAGTCATTCCAGGTGGTTAACGACTGCTAATATAATTTTGAGATTATATGTTTCAACAAAAGATTCATAGCGGAACTTGAAAGTTTTAACAGACTATGTTATAAGAGTATACGCATGCTCATGGCTTGATATATAATTCTCACTCACCTTGTTGGTATGGGAGTCAACACATTTACAGCATAATACAAAAATCTAGATTTCTACCTGAAGAGTTATTAAGGAGCCTAATATATGGAACATTGCATAGTAATTAATATTGTCATCCAGAAAATATTCTGTTTGCAATGTTGACTGACAGCCAAAAACACGTGAGAGTGTTGGGACTTCAAATAATTTTAAAATGTAGACAAATTGCTAAAGTAGAACAAAATATTTGTGAATTTAAGATTCTTACGTTAAATTTCAAAGCAGATGACTATATAGATCCAATTTTCTGGCATTCATTAACACTTACTTAACTACTACTTACAGTATCTATTTCTGATAATGAACTTAAGACGATGATTTTGTACGTTCCAGTTGAAATTGATATTTTAAGATTTCCGTGTCATTTACAAGCAGTAGAGCACAGCGTCAAATTAGTTACTGAAGCATCAACTGAGGTGTGCGGCAACGACACAAGAGTTAGATTCATAAGATCAAGAATAGCATCTAGAAATGCATTACCCAAATTTAATACTAAAAGTCCATATCTCAAAGTTTTATGAAGCAATTAACCTAAATTTTTAAAGACAAAGGTTAGGGGGTGGGGGGTGGAACTCGATATGCAACCACCTCCACGTGGTGAACTCTGGGTTGATTTCCCACAGAAAACAAGCGAAGAGCTGCATAAAAAATTCTTATATCTTAAAATGTTATAGAGATTTGTGTGGCAAGTTGGCAGTCAAAGATTACGTTGTAGGAAGTTCAAATTTCACACAAATGATTACGCATGTAGGTATTAAATTTTCCGGATATAGGCTAATAAATTGAGTTAACTTATTTGGCAAGCTTTCTCCCTCCACATTACTGCACAGTGACCATGAATAAGAGGGTACCTGGTTGACCTAAATTGATTAAAACTGGCCAGCCGTGAAGACCAGCAAAAGTATTTAATTTGATAATGCAAAATCCTTAATGTTAGATCTAGGCGTTTAAAGGGGTGGTAAATCCGTGATTACAAGAAGCCTTAGAATGATCATTTGGAGCAGAATGGCAGAAAGCCATGGAAGCTGAGCTTAACGCTTTGAAATCAAAGCAGGGCCTGGACATTGAACCCACGTCCTAAAAATAAAATTGTCATTGGCTGTCGATGGGTATTCAGGACAATGTATGAACCAGATGGTAAATTTTATAGCCGTAAAGCATAATTGGTATTTAAGTTCTATAATCAACGTCCTAGGATCGACTTCCATGAAACTTTTTCCCCAGTTGTTCGACTTAGCTCAATAAGATTAGTTGCTGCTTTAGCAGCAGAGTTGGGACTTACTTTGTACCAACTTGATGTTGTAATGGCCAGCATAAATGTAGATCTTGATGAGAATATCTATATGAATCAGGCAGAGGGTTTTAGTACCCCTGGAATGGAACATCTAGTTTGTTTGTTTGAAAAGTATATTCATGGACTGAAGCAGTCATCAGACCATCAATGGGTTAAAAAATTGAACAAAAGTCTAAAGACCTTTGGGATAAATCAATTAATTAGTGCCCATTGTGTATATTATATGAAAGATGTTTGTGCGACTCTGATCGTGATTGTCTATGTAGATTATTTATTCATCGCGACAAAACGCAAAGAAGTTTACACAAGATTCAGATATGATTTATCTCAAAACTTCCAGATGAATAACTTAGGAAAACTGCACTACTGTCTTGCAATTGAATTAAAATATGATGAGAATTGAAAGTCGGTCACTATGTTACAGAGATCATTATATAGATGGTGTTCTCAAGAAACTCAATATACAAGACTGCAAACCAGTGAACACTCTATTAGATGGAAACTGTAAGTTGTCCAAAGCCATGGAGCCATCCACAAAGGAAGAGACATAGAAAATGAGGGCTGTTTCATAACAGAATCTCATTGGTTCTCTGATGTTCCTCGCAGTATCGACAAGACCTGACATTGCGTATGCTGTGAGCTCCTTGAGTCACTACAATCGAAACCCGGGGATAGTACACCGGGTTGCAACAAAACGTGTCTTGCGATACCTGAAAGGTACAATTAACCATGGACTAGTCTACAAGAGATCGGGTGCTGAGCTGATGTTATATGTGGATGCAGATTGAGGAGAATCTCATGGCGACCGGAGATCATATACAGGCTACATTTTTCAAGTGGCAGGATCTGCCGTGACGTAGGAGGCAAGAAAACAATTCACCATAGCTCTTTCAAGCACTGAAGTAGAGTACATAGCAGTCAACGGACTTTGAAAAAGATAAAGTTTACTTGCGGAAGCTGGTAAAAAAAATTGGTTATTTGAGTGTCGATACAAAATCAACTTTCTTCTATTATGACACTCAAAGAACAGAAAAGCTCATGCATAAACCCGTGTACCACTTGCGTACCAAACATATTGACATTTGGCATCACTATGTACGCGAAGTTTTTAAATAACGATAAATCAGCGTTAAGTACATTCTAACGAACGAGATATTAGCTGATGTTCTTACCAAAGCTCTGATCGGACCGAGCTATCATAAGTGTGTACAAGAATTGTAATGAGAGACATTAATATTTTAACGCATGTTTGAGAAGGGGTGTTGTGTATTGTAATTAAACATCCTCTTTGTTTCATTATCAAACACTAGTTCTATTGTTATGTGCTATCATAGAAACGTTATAATATTGTTATTTTTATGCAAGATTAAAAGTGTTTTTGATTGTGTCGTTTTAATAAATGAAACCAGCAATGTTGTTTAATAAATAAAATCAACGGCAATGATAAGTTATTTCGTACGTACCTCAAATAGTTGTGGAGACATGAAAACTTCCGCTTATGTAGAGTACACTAACATTCATTTGCATAGGAAAATTAAAATAAAAATTTTGTTTTTAATCTTATACAACGCCTAGATAAAAATTGTAATCAAAATCCTTGTATCCAATTTTTAGAAAAACGTTTGTTTTCTCTTTTTGCCGTTGAATAAACTACTCTTGATTTTAGGGTTGGATAGACACACAGACAGACGTTTTAGTGTTCGGGGTTCCATGAAAAGTTGTCATCAATCAACATCTCGATTTCGATTTTTTTTTTGACGGCCAATATAGTTTATCTTAAGTGTTCGAAAAGTTATAAAATTATTATATTTGAGTATAGCTTGAAAATGATTAGTTTTATAAAAATATGTTTCAACTAAAAGATTTTCATTATAAATTGACCTACATATTTGTGATGATAAGTAATTTCATATCCCAAAAATAGTTACGGAGATATGATAAAAAATGAGAATTTAGGCATAAGACAGGAAATCTTAAATTAATATTGACGGAAAATTGGCAGTAGCCATTTTGTTTGTAATATTGATGAATGTTAAAAAATTATTTTTTTTTCAAAATGATTTGAGCTGGTTTTGATAAAATCTATTTTTTCTTTGTACACCCTTCGGTTAACTACCCTTAATTTTAGGATTATATATCCAATTTCATTGAAAATCCTAGATACCAAGTTTTAGCCTGATCGGTAAAATAGTTTAGGCTCTTCTCCGAGGTATAGGCAGACAGAGAGACCGACGGCAATCTAAAAACCAATTTTTCGGAATGAATGGTCATGAAACGTCAACATTCATCAAAATTTCGAGTTCAATTTTTTTTTACGATCACAATACTTTTTCTGCTTGTAAGGTAGCTAACAATAAAGTAAAATGTGGAGTTTATATTATTATGTCCATCCCCATGTTTTTATATCTGTCTTACGGTCCCTGGTTAAAGATCCTAAACGGTTTAGTGACTTTTTCATACTAGTTATTTGGATTTTTAGGACTATATCACATAACAATTATTTATTGGTTTTACCCTAACCCTTCAATTAATTTTTGGTTTACTGATGATTATTAATTTTTTAATTAAAAATTTCTCAAAAATGGCATTGGTGATTTTGTTTAAAGTTCATATCTATGTTTCGTTTGAAATGTAAAATAGTACTATCTACTTGGTTTTGGCGCAAACATTCTTTTACGAGTAGTTTACTGATCACCTATTTTCCAAAAATTTGAGATATTATACAAATTGCTCTAACGATTTGGTTCCAAGTGGATATCTTGAGTGTGTTTGATATGATAATATAAAAATCTATACTTGTTTTACGGGTAGAAATACATTTATGGGTAGCTTACTCATTAATGATTTTTATAAAAATTGAAATATTATTCGAGTAGCTCTAACGATTTGGTGAAATGGTATCTTGGTAGTGTTTAATATGAAAAAAACTTTAATTTTTTGAGGGGTAAAACTCATGTATGAGTAGTTTACTAATGAATAATTAAATTATAAATATATTACAAATTAATATAATGACTTGGTTCTATATGGGTATCTTGTGAATGTTTAATATGGAAATTAGCACTGCATATAGGTTTTGTGGTGTTAAAACAAATTTATAGGTAGCTTACAGATGATTGATTTTTCAAATTTTCTAACGATTTGTTTCCTGAAGGATATTTTGAGAGTATTTGAATCAAAAAATAATCATGTATACTTTACTTTGGGTAAAAATTCGATAAATGGTTTTTTACTTTAGTAATGTTTGAAAATTAGAATTATTTAGAATATCAATAACAATTTTGCTTGAAATGTATATAAGAAGAGTGTTTGACATTAAAATGAAAAATAAATCTGTGTACTTGTTTTATGGAGGAAATTTGGTATACTAATGCTATTTTTTTAAATTTAAATATTTAAAAAGGTACTTAGCAATCTGATTTAAAATTGGTATCTGGACAATTTGAATTTTGTTAAATCTATTTGAAAAATTATGTTTAATATTTATATATAACATTATTTTTTTTATTAACAAGTTAATTTACTTAGGAGTAAAACTTATTTAAGGCAGTAGCGTCCCAAGACCAAAATTCTTAGCCAAGTTTGGAAGGGGTGCCTCCAAGCTTAAAAGGGGAGTTCCCTGATTTTTTTTTAAATGTATGCTTCAAGAAGCTATTTGGAGTATTTTTTATGAAAGTTGTGGCTTTGGAAGCCCTTCTGTTCTGTGATTTACATTATTGTGTTATTACTTACTATAGACGTATACATATAAACGTTCGTTTGTTAGCTACAATAAACACAAAACTATAAAGCCCGGTAAACACAACACAACTTCTTGTACAAAAAGCTGCGCAAGAAATTATACAATAACTTGGTCACACAGATTGCATGTAAATTTTAGCCAGTGACTATTTACATGGCATATGTGATTTCAGACAATGTTAAAAAAAAGCTTGTCGATTTTTCTCTTTAAATGGAAAAATAATGATTAAATTACAATTTTTTCCAACTCATTCCTAAATATTATGAAAAAAAAAATTCTCTTTCGATTTTTATATTTAAAAAAAAAAAGTTTAAAACCTCTTTACTTGGGGTCTAACCTCCTCCAATTAAAATTATTTGTTTGTTTTCAAGCAATCTGCTATTTTTCTTACAATCACTTTTTTTTTTTTTAAGTAACTGTTAAGCAGACTAAGTTTTCGTGTTTACAACTCAAAAATTGTACATGAAAAATGGCAGAAATATATTACTTGTTCTATTTCCTGAAATTGTATACAATAAGTTGAGCAGAGCAGATCTTGTACAAGTTTTGGTGTTCACACGATGCCATCTTCAGGCTGCAAATTACTGTACAACTTATTGCACAAGAAGCAGTGTCATTTGTACCAGGCTTAAAGATGTGTAGGCACGGGGTCAATACCTTGACAATATTAATTTCCTCTTTCATTCCATACCAGCCCTCATATGTTTTGAAAAGGGAAGGGAGGGGTAGTGACTTCGGTTCTAGTCGTCACCTTTCGGGCAAGAGAAATCGTAGCTCGGTTGCTTGCACTTTTACCTGACATCCGCAGCTCGCAGCTCTTCCCCTTCTTTTCCTTTCGATATCTATGTCATCACAAATAAAAACTACACTAGCTAGAGCAATGGGGTGAAAGTTGGACAACTATTACCCACCATTGTATGGACTAGTGAACATCTTGCATGCATGTTACGGTCACTGCCATACAAGGTTTTTTTTTTCAAACCCACTGATGCTTGAATTACATTTAAATGATTACCAGGAGAGTATTTTTAAAAACATTAGATAAAATAATTATATACCTTCAATCAAAGTCAAGTAGTGCTTGCTTTCCCTGACGTGACTCCACTTATTTAGGGTAATTTATTAATACATATTTTCGAAAAAAATATTTTGAAGCTATAAAACACAATATGAGAAAGTTTGCAGTGTTGTGACTTACCATTTATTCATGGAGCAATTTGGAATATGAAATTGTATTTTATGCCCTTTGGTGGACATAAATATTTCACTCTTCTCAATATTTCTGTAACAATGTATAATATTTTGTTTATGTTCTTTGGTAGAGAGTATTGGCCGAAGTGTATATTAATTAGTTTCACACCCCACTTCAGTGGCCGCGTAGTCTAACGCAATAATATCGTGTTTGATTAGACTGTCGATGATGGGGAGATCAGGGTTCGATCCTAGTCGGGTGCACTGTTGATGGTTTTAATAAATGGTTTTCTACTCTCCCTCTACACAAATTCTAGTGAATTTCCTCTATATTAAGTTCCTAACCCCTAAAAAATTAGTGTAATTAGTACATAGGCCTATAACCTGAACAGCGTAGAACGTGGTGATTTAAAAAACTAATTTCACAAATCTTACGAGTTTTTAATAAATTTACGTATCAATTATTTAAACTTTTGTTACGATTGGGTTATTTTAGTTCATGTTTTTAATGAAGACACCAGGGTTACCACCTAGCGATGCGACACCTAGGCCAAGCTGTGATAACTAATTAAATTAGGGTACGTAATATTTGTGTGGGGAGAGGAGTTCTTAAGTTCATCACCAATAAAAAATCTAGAAAATTACGTCCCACCCTCCCAATCCCGCGTAGTTTTTACCAACATAACAATCACTAATGAGTGAGTTCGATTGTCACACAAGAGTATTTCCATGCGGGTTATAGGGTGAATATAATTCTAGAAGTTAATTGGTAAGACTAACATCTTACTTAAGCTCAAATTTTCCTTCAGCCGGGACTGGAGCTTACAGATATATTAGTAAAGGAATTAACTCTCTTAGAGTTAAAGTTGCGAAATCTTCCTCCATTTTACATAAAATAATACATAAAACTTATTTAATAAACTGGTCGTATACAACTGGTTAGGAACCGTGCCTTATCCTTTCACTTATTTACAAATACTTGACATGTTGTGCGTCCCGTTAGTGCTAGAAATACTATATTTTGAATATTATTTAATTATATGTCACATTCAAATTAGTAACAATTTAAATTATTCAGCTTAATTTTTTTTTTAAGATTGACCAATCAATTTAATATTTTCATAACTTTAATAATCTGATAGACTTTTAAATTAAAATGTATTCATATTATATCAAAAAATTTACCAAAATTCAAAAGTGAGTTAAATATTTACTAATTTTAGAATAGATTTAATATTTTTCTGAAAAAAATATAATACGCATAAAAATAATATGCTAAAAAAATATTTTCATTAAATGTTAAAATAAAAATCAACACTTTATTTAAAAATTGTTAATAGAACATTATTTTTATGTGTAGGTCGAATATTTTACTATCACAAATATATAGGTCTGGTTTACAAAAATTCACATACGATTTGGCGATAAATATCTCTCATTAATTAAGTGTATAAACTTACAAATAACTAAAATGACTAACCTCACAAACAAGTAAAATGATTATGGTCACAAATAATACCAGATTAACGTAAGTAAATTCAAACATGAATGAAGTAACTAGGTTTACAATTTAGTTTAGTTACTACAATAACATATGAGTTAATATCATATGTTATGTGTAAAAAGATTAATTTCACAAATTAGTAAAATTAATATAATCACAGTTTATAAAAGAAGATAAGATTAAAAGTGTGAAAGAATCACAAATTACAAAAAGAAATACCAAATGAGTAAATAGATTAAATTAACGAATTATAAAAATAATTTAGCTCACAAAAGTGTAAAATGGCAAATTCATAAATACATATATTGGCATTAAAAATGGTTTATAATTTCACAGGAATTTCATATGTGAGGCTAATTGGTTATTTTAGTAAAGTTAACATTTTCACTATATTTCTAAAATGGTGTATAATTTCATATATACAAAT
This sequence comes from Timema monikensis, assembly GCA_902151445.1. Lineage (NCBI taxonomy): Eukaryota > Metazoa > Arthropoda > Insecta > Phasmatodea > Timematidae > Timema > Timema monikensis. The sequence continues at coordinate 127,937 of CABFVZ010001145.1, read as the reverse complement.
TAAAAATAACTTCAGTTTGTTTAACGTTGTTTTAATTTGCCATTTAGTTTAAAAAAATAAACTATAAATTTCGTATTTTTATACTTATAAAATTTAGTATCCAAACATTAGATAAAAAAAATTGAATTTTATGCCAAATTTATATTTTAGTTATGAAATTTAAGAATCTAATGAATGAACCATCTGGCAAAACGAATGTATAATTTTTGATTCCAAGGAGGTTCTGACTTCTCTTCTAGCCAGTCAAAATATGGCCCCACTTCTACACAACTTGTGTCCATCCACCACTCCATGAATTCTTCCTTAGAAATACGCTCAACAAAATTTTGGGTTTCATCAGTTTCAATTCTGGAATACAAACATTTCTCATTGCTGAACCACCTAACCGTGTTCTAAAAATACGTTTCCAAGAATTTTACTTTCACCTTTTTTAATGTCCTCTACACTTAGTGGATGTAGTAACTTCGTTCCCTCCGCCTAAGTAAAAATCAACCTTCTCAAGTACAAAGTTACATCTTCTATTTTGGACATTGTAGTAGATGAGTGTTTTTTGCTACGGAAACCACTTCAGTGGATGACAGTTATTTACAATATGCAACAATTATATCTTTATTATTTATTTTGGTTGAACACAAATTTTCATAAAAATAGGGTTTATGTTTTTCATGAAGATTTTGTGCTGAATAACTGGAATCATGCACTCCCTCTTTGGCGAGATAGGTTAATTGTCTATTATGAACAACAGTAGGATACTGAGCTTTTGGTGGTTTAATAATGTATACTTCCACATAATCTAAGGTCTTTTGAAATGTATTGTAATGCTTTTTTTGATTAAAACCCTTCTTTTTACTGTCAGATTGTGGGATTCCTTTGTTGATTTCTACATGTTTCGTATGTTAGGTTGTGGTATTCTTTTCGGCAAGAGCTATGGTAACAGACATTTTGGTGACGAATACTATATCGGATATTTTTATTAAAGAGTCTTCATCTTTCAGAATGTTAGCAGCATCTTTTATGTTCCTTTCAGCGTCTTTGGTTTCACAGTTAGATAAATGTTATTCCTTTCACTTTGATCTTCAATTTTTAACATAAAACGCATTTCCTATAAAAAAAAAACTCCAGTAGAAAATTTGGCTCGTACACTTTTTTTTTCTGAAGAAATCGAAGTTCTCAGAGTATATTCAAAACTTGTATTTTCTACAAAATTGTCTAGTTTCTGTATAGCTGTAAAATATTTATAACATGTACTGTGATAGCAATTTTTTTATTGAAATGTAATCTTCAAGCAGATTTCAACACACTTTGGAGTACTTTGACTCTCTTTGAGTCCTTAGTCTTGTAGACGCTGTTTCTTTTATTCTTTGCCATGAAATATCCTTTATTTGTACAATTTTACTGGATAGACGCTATATATGTATTATACATTCCTTTCTTCCGTCTGACATTTCTTACTGATTCTTCTCAATTCTTATTTAACAGACCTGAAACAAATTAAATAGATACACTAATTAGATAACCTCCTAAACTGCATACAATAGAAATTAGGACAGATAATTTCAACACAGTTGCCTGGCATATTACCAGCACTTGAAAATATAGACCTACATCAGAAAATTACTTATTATAGCCATATACATCAACTTAACCCTATGTTTCATATCATTTTTCAAATCCTCACAGTCTTAGCAAACTTTTTTATCTTTATATTTTTCCATTAAATTAACGATTTAGATTAATTTGGCTTTAAGAATTCACCAATGGAAAGAAAAGTCATCAAATATCAATTTCAGACTAAATATCAGGTAAAGTGCTACATTGACGCAAAATACTGTGGCTGAACAAAATAATTTTCATTTAAGTACAAACAATTTAAAAAAACAATATTCTACGACGCTTTATTGAGAAGCTAGGATGGTTTTAATGTGGTCCTACATGTTGGTGCGGCTGCCATATTGATGGTGTAATTAATAGTACACCCACCACTGGTTTTCCTTAAAAATTACCTTTCTGTACACTGTAGGTGATGGGTAATCTTGAACACCAAGCACCGTTTACGGTAAACAGGGGCAAATAAAACGTGGTAATTTCTCTTGGTCTAATACATCCTTCTTGTGGAGGCTCTTTCAATGTCCCTATCAGATGAGGTGAGGTGATGGTGATGGTGAATATGATGGTGTGGAGCCAATGAAGACCTTAAACCTAGCTAATCAAGCCCTGGTGACCATGGTAATTACTCCCTATATAGGAAAATCTAGCCGGTACTAGCTGGAGGTTGATCCCGGGACCTCTATGGCTGCGTCCAGATACTCTGACCACTATACTACGAGTCTTGTTTGTAACTATAATATATGTGTAGCAAAGGCTTGCATAGGATGGAAGTAGATACGAGCGTTAATCTTTGACACTTGGCTACGTACGTGCTTTTTGAGAGGTCAAAGAATACAGGATGGATTGAAATTTATAAAATCCCTGCCATACAGCTAAATGGTAAGTCAACATTTTTATACCCTATCCTTTTGGTATTTATCTAACTTCTTATTTGAAACACAGTTACATAAACAAGGCCATCCAGAGGATTCAGATGGTTAAGGAAATTGAATTTTTGGGGCCCCATTTCTCACACAATAATTAACTTAATTTATTGATTAAATATCATGTTAATAAAAACTAAAAGAAAAATATACATGGAAAAGTTATAAAAGTTTCCTTCAATTGCTAAGCTATATTATTTATATCCCTATATCACTCACTACCTTACAATAAATGGTATGGAGATACAAATGGACTCTCTCGCTCTATTGTTTAAAAATAGAGATATTTACTCAAAATATGTTTATAATATACACTAGCGAACCCCCAAAAAATCACACTATACATACGTAAAACATGTTTTTACAGAGGGTTATAAATTTAATAATTTTATTTTCAAATAATTAACGTTTTCATTTGTATACTTAGACCAATAAAAAATATTGATATTGAATACCCAAGGATCAACACTTCGTATTAAGATTTTGGTTTCCGGTTATAATTCTCGGCATTTTATTAGGGGATGCCAATCTTACGGTTATCGCATCACTATTAAATATATCTTTTATAAATTTTGACCAATAAAATAGGTAATTATTAAATTTGAGCACAAAATGAGCGAGATCATTGCTGAACGAGGGGTGGTTCTAGGAGGGGGGGATGAGGGGCATGCACCATCCTTCAAGAAATTGGACCATTTAAATCACTGTTAAAGTTTCAACTAGTTTTATTGTCACATAAAACTATCTCAATAACCAGATATAATTTATTTAAATTGTTATTGGTAATATTATTAAATGTTTAATATACAGTAATTATTATAGTATTAAAATGATGAAAATAAGCCTTAATGAAATTACCCAAGTTTAAGATGCGTGCCTCTCACCTTGTTGCTCAAATATTGTTTAGGTTTAAATTTATTTTATCAATTTTACTATTATTATTTCAATAACGATCTTTAAGATAATTTATTTTTAAATCACGTGCTTTAAACAAAATCTTTGAATGGAACCACACACATAACTTGTCAGTGTGGCTTAGTGGTAAAATATCGGTTTAGAAACAGAAATAACTAGCTAAACTATAGAGTAGAGCTAAAGTTCGATTGATGGTAATTTGAATAATTCATCTATTGTGTCTAATTGATGGAATAGCTAAAAATATATTTATGTAATAATTATTATAATGTTTAAACTTATTTCCATTTGAATAATCACTATAGTTTGATGTTCTTATTATTTGCTTTTAATAAATTGACAATAGTTATCAAAAACTTCGGGTTATAACCTTCATTAAAGGATTATTCTTAAATTTAGCATTACGCTGAAAAATTACTTAAAGATGTATCTCAAATTTTGAATTATTTTAATTTCAAAATATTATAAGGTGACCCCTCCCACCCCCCACCCCCCATTCATCCAGACCCGATCCCAATGGTAACACTCACGTCCCTTCCCCCTTCAAGAAAACCCTGGATTCACCCCTGTTCTGTACAAATATTTCCCTTGAGAGATTAAAGGAAAAACATCAACTTCTTGAAAGATTTATTATGTTCTTACTCGATGGCATAAGAGAATTATTGCGGTTAAACTTAAGTAATATCTCTTCACAACTAAAGCTCACAACATTGTATTAATATATTTGGCACTATCTCAGAAACAATTTGTTCCATAAAAATATAATTCAAATAAATGTTATATATTTTTAATAGTACTAAATTTTACAGTGGTTTAGTATCTCAAATAGCCGCGGAGATATAAAAATTTCTACTTCTGTAAAGAACCCTAAAATTCATTTTCATGAGCAAATGTAAAAAGCCATTTTGTTTATAATCTTAATCAACGCTTAATACGAATTTTAATCAAAATTATTTTAGCCGAATTTGAGAAAAAGGAAGTTATCTCTTTTCGCCCTTTAGACAACTGCTCCTAATTTTAGGGTTAGACATACACACACATATACGACGTTGAGACAACCACTTTTTTAAAGTTCGGGGGGAGGTGGGGTGTCATGAAATGTCGACATCCATCAACATCTCGGGTTAAATTTTTTTGATTATCGTAATAATTTACCTTAATGTGTTGGAAAGTTAATATATATATATTTGCATATAGCTTGAAAACGATTGGTTTTATAAAACTATATTTCTTGTAGAATATGTTTATTTTAAATATATCTATATGTATGCAACGATAATTAATTTCATTTCTCAAAGTCTTATGGAGATAGAATTAAAAATTAGAATTCACACGTCAGAACAGAACCCTTAAAATCCTTTTGATGAAAAATTGAGAGTAGCTATTTGGTTTTGTGATATTGATAAAAGTTTTAAAATTAAATTTAATAAAAATCATTAAATCATATTTTGATAATATTGATTTTTTTCTCTCTCCACTCTAAGGAAACTACCCTTAATTTTAGGTTTGGATATCCAATTCCAACATCCCTTTGGGGCAACCCTATGAAAACCATAGATACCAAGTTTTAGCCCAATCGGTAAAATATTTTAGGCTCTAGCCGAGGTACAGATGGACAGACTGACATATGGCATCGCAAAAACCACATTTTCGGATTCTGAGTATCATGAAACTTCGACATTCATCAAAATCTCGAGTTCAATTTATTTGACGATCGTAATACTTGCTCTACCTGTATGGTAGTGAGAAAGTAAAAATATTGATATTGAAACCCAGAGGGTCAACACTTCGTATTAAAATTCTGACGTCTGGTTTAAAATTTTTGACATATTATGGGTTGGACATGGCTATTACGTTGCTATTAAATTCCTCATTTATAAATTTAGACCAATACAATAGGTAAATATTGACTATTGAATCTAAAATGATAGAGATTGATCATTGCTTTACAAACATATCTCCTAAGAGGTTAAAGGATAAACAATATCTTCTTGAAAGACTTACTTATTTCATTATTCCACGGATCTAGAGAATTATTGCGTTTAAACTTAAGTAGTGTACAACTAAAGCTCACGCTTTTGTATTGATATAATATCCAGTATCTCAGAAATTGTTAGTTTTATAAAGATATATTCCATATAAAAGCTATTTATTTTTATTAATAATACAATTTTGAAATTATAATCTATTTAGTATTTCAAATATTTGCGTAGATACGGAAATGTCAACTTCTGTAAAATACTCTTAAAGACATTTTTATGGGAAATTGATCATAGCATGCTTATTTAGTTATAATCTTAATCAACGCCAATTTTAATCAAAATTTTTGAAGCCGATTTAGAAAAAATCGATTTTTTCTCCTTTCGGTTTTTATTAAACTATTTTTAATTCTAAGGTTAAACAGACAGACAGCATTGCAAAAATCACTTTATAGGGTTCGAAGGGCCATGATACGTCGATATCCATCAACATTTCGGGCTAGATTTTTTTACGACGGACGAAATACTTTACCTTTAGCTTTCGAAATGTTTATATATATATATATATATATATTTGTTTATATATATATTTGTTTATAGTTAGAAAGTTATTTATTTTATAAAAATATGTTTCAAATAAACGATTTGTATTATAAATTTATCTACATATTTGCAATAATAAGTAATTTACTATCTCAAATAGTCTCGTAGATATAATATAAAATGAGAATTTACGCATTTGACTGGAAACTTTAAAATCATTTTGCCGAAATATGGAGGGTTGGTATTTTGTCTAGAATGTGTATAAATGTTTTGAAATGTTATTTAATCAAAATCTTTAGAACCCATTTTGAAAAATCGATCTTTTCTCCTTTTGCCCTTTAGTAAACTACTCTTAATTTTAGGGTTAGATATCTAATTCCTAAACCCCTAGTGGTGTAACCCTATGAAAACACTATACACCAAGTTTCATGTCAATTGGTAACGTAGCTTAGGCTCTAGTCTGAGGTACAAACAGACAGACGAAAACTAAAAAACTTTTTTTTTATGCGAGGGGTCATGAAACACCGAAATTCATCAAAATCTCAAATTCAAATCTTTTGACGATCACAATACTTTCTTTACCTGCGAGAAAGTGGGAAAGTAAAAAGTTTCAATGTATTGCCCTAAAACATCAAGTTTGAACAAAATCCATCAAACCATTTCAGATTTGTGACAAAGAACAGATATAGAAAGATACACACAGACAAACATATATAAGACAGAATTGTAAAATCTACTTTTTTATATTTGATATGCATTAACCTTGAAGATTCATCATAATATTTTGCTCGAAAGTGTATTTCTTTACTTCATATTTTTCTTGTGGTTCCGCATTTGAAAAAAAACAACCTAAAAACTATCGAACCATTCTTTTAAAATACACGTTTCGTTTAGTGTTTTGCCAAAGGAATACAGGATTAACGTATTTTAATATCATCCTGTTATATCCTGTTAGCTTTAAAATAGATTAAAACCTTTATATTCTAACGTTATAATAATATTTGACCCAAACTGTACATTAATATTTTTTAGCCCATGTTTTACTCAAAAGTGTATCAAATTACTTTAAATAACATGATCACTGACTGCCCAGAAGTACAATCTCAAAGATGGATAAAATAAAGTCGTAACAGTCGCACGAAGACTTAATGAAAGCTCTACACATGAGTCTTCATTTAAAACAAACAAAATATGGAACCCAGTAATTTACCATACCTCTGTAAGTACCATCTACTCTCGAGATCTGCATTCGTTTCTAAGAAGTCAACACATGTACAATACATGTGTGTGTATGTGTAATCGCACTATCAAAAACATCCTCTAGAGGAGTAAGCACAAACTTGTGAAAATTACTGTATTACCGGAACACGCTACAGATGAGATAGATGATAGATGATAGATGCAGGCGAGCACGCGCACGAACAATCAATGTTTTGTTTACTCTGGGAGTAGATATGGGATTGCATGTTTGAGTAATTACCTGCTTTGTCTACAGATTTTTACTCGATCTTTTCTATCCCCGCCTCTGTATTCATACATTTGAAATGGAGTAGGAGTGTTAGGCTTGATTCACAACACACCTGACCATTCATTTCATGTTAGTACTTATTTGCTGTAGGCTTGGTTCGAGCGGAAGGGAATAAGATAATTTTAATTTTTACTTCAGGTCTTAATACAAGTTGCACGCATATTAAAAAAATATAATGAAGGAGGGAAAAGGAGGATAGAATATTATGAGAAATGTATAAACAGCTGCGTGGAGAGAATAGGAAATCATTTGAGGAAAACCATCTTTAGTTCACTTGATTAGGGTTTGAATCCCAATATTTCCGTCATGAGCGATTCAGTCCAACAAGATAGTGATGCATTATAACATGCAACCATCAATCAATGTTAATATTTTTTTAACTATAATATGAGTCCTTATAAGCGCTGCTATTGTCTGTGACAGATTTCATCGGCTAGAATCTAGTGAGCGGATTGGGTATGCTGTAGAACAAAGTTAGTTTTTAAAACGTATATTGAAAAAATAACACTATTCGAAAAATTACGCAAAATGCCATCATTATTAGTAGTAGTTTAAAACAAGTCTAAATGCCTTATATTAAATAAATTATGTATTAATTTGACTTAAATTAAATAGAAGGAAACATTTTATGATCAAAATAATGTTTATCAAAATAGATTATTTCTAGCCCCCATGAACTATTCATTTGAATATATATAAATAAACATTTACATAGTTACATATATAAATATAAATACATTATAAATAAATTTATATAATATAAACATAGAATATGTAATATAAATAAATTTTAAATTTTAAATATACAAATATTATTAGAAAAACATAATGTAATGTATATATATAATATAATATAATATAAAACACCTGTATACTATAAAAACTTATTTACACTATATACTAACTAGCTTATGCATGCAACTTTTCTTGCGTTAATGTCGAAATTAAAAAAAAAATACATTCATTAAAAATACTTTTTTCTAGTACCAGAGTTTTTAATTTCTAGTACAAAAAAGAAATCATGCAACATAACAGAAAGAAATTTACCATTGTGAAAACCTTGGAGTTGATGAAATATTTATTTTAATGATTAAAAAATACAGTACAGAATAATTATTTCCGTACTAAATTTAGACACCCAGAATAGCTCTATTAATTGAAGAAAATAAAGCAACAAAATTTAGGGCAAGGTCTCTTTGTAGACGATCTTAGTTTTTTATTATCATCAGGAGCGAGCATTCAGATAGTGCTGCTAGAATTGTTTTTAATAATAAGATACCCAATAAACCTTAATATATTGCCTTTTTTTGAGTTTAACTTGTGAATCTATTCTCGAGGTAGTCAAAATTCTTAAACGCTCTACTTGATATTGTTTGATTGAACATTTCATTTTGGATTATTTTATTATTTGTAAATATAAGTGATAGAGAAGGGGTGGGTGGAAATCGAAGAAAATCAATTGAACTTGCAAAGAAAGAAAATGATATCATTTAAATTTTATGCATATAAAATTAGATACAATTTTTACTAAGCTTAGAAATTTACCTATATAACTAGAAGTACCTACTATTAACAAAACTGGGTCAATAGCTATAATACATGTCACAATTATAACGGTTTCTCTCAAAGGGATGTATTATTTCTACCGATAATTGTTTTGACAACCGTAGTAAATGGCATCCCTTATATTTTAAGATGGAGGCAATTTCCAGTTAAACTGGTGTGCTTAAATTATTATTAGCTAGCTAATAAAATAGTTGAAATTTTCTAGCTGCCTAAGACAGTTTTCAGCCATGGCCAATTATAAATAACCTTTTAGTATACAATTTATATTCCATTTAATAAAACCTAATTTATTTATTTTATTTTTATTTTATCACCTTTTACGGCGGAAAGTTACTCTTTTACAAACAAAACCTTACAATATATGCGTTTATATTGAAGGCTAGGTGTTGTTAGTTTGCTTATTACTATAATCAATCTGTCGTAGACAGGCCTTAAAACTAGTAGAATATAGAGCTGTGAGCACTGTCGTATAAAACTAGTAGAATATAGAGCTGAGAGCACAGTCGTATAAAACTAGTAGAATATAGAGCTGTGAGCACTGTCGTATAAAACTATTAGAATATAGAGCTGTGCACACTGTCGTATAAAACTAGTAAAATATAGAGCTGTGAGCACTGTCGTATAAAACTATTAGAATATAGAGCTGTGCACACTCGTATAAAACTATTAGAATATAGAGCTGTGCACACTGTCGTATAAAACTAGTAGAATATTAGAGCTGTGCACACTGTCGTATAAAACTAGTAGAATATAGAGCTGTGCACACTGTCGTATAAAACTAGTACAATATAGAGCTGTGAGAACTGTCGTATAAAACTAGTAGAATATAGAGCTGTGCACACTGTCGTGTAAAACTAGTACAATATAGAGCTGTGAGCACTGACGAATAAAATAATTGCTAAGGACTTCATGATCTTTTCTGAGAGAGACCTTACAATTTGGTTGAGCTCACTTTAACATGAATTAAAAATATCTTCATTGAAGTCCTAAATGTCTATCAAATGATCCGTTCTTATTCTAAGTTCAATGCTTTCCCAGTGGTCAAGACAAAGTTTAAAAGAATCTTTCTCGCGAAAAATATGACTATAATATAGGGCAAATTTCTTAGTCAGGAATAAGAGGCACACAAAGCGGATTTTGCTAAAGAACTGATCCAGTGTGAATCTTCATTTAATAGTCCCAGTGTTTTTCAAACTAATGGGTAGGATGCGTCAGTTCTATAAGTCACGGCACTTAAGTTTTAAAATGAAGTTCTACATTTGACCCGTTGGAGCCGCATTCTCACATAGTAACACACTGTGTTATTCGGTTGTACGATACACACCCGGCTGAGAGAATCAACCTTCATTACCGTGGGGTATTCCTCGACAGAAACATCTTGCACTCGACACTGGAATTTCTAGATTTTCCAAGCGTAATGTGAAACAGCCTTATTGTAATTTAACGTAATCGCAAAGGGATCATCAGCGCACAGATTGATGAAGATTGCGAATAGTGTGACACATGGGTCGCTAGTGATGTCAGTGACAATATGTGCTTCGAAATATACATATTGACCATCTTAGAGATACACAGTTAAATGCATCATAGCCTGAATAATCCAAACTTAAATTCTTCCCCCTCATTGGTCAAGTTAATACTAAACGTTTCTTGAACACTGCCTTTATTAATTTATTTACATGTATATTTAATTGATTTTATGAATCTGCGTAGCTCTTAATTAATTTGGGAAACGAACATTCTCAACAAGACGAGGACCACTCAACGATGGTCTATCTCCAACGTTCAAGACCGGATCTTGGCCGAAAGCTCTTCATCATTAAAATGCCATCCACGGTATGGATTACATAATAATTTATTATAATATGTCCATACTATAAATATAGGGAGATGCGGTTATTATGGAATAGTCGGGCAATACGGAATACCATTGTTTCTCATATATTAACTATCACAATCTATCGTTAACTATTTCAACTATTACAGAAAACAATTTCGAGCAGCTAGTGACGCCCTCACTTTAACAGATCATCTGATTGTTTTGTGAAAGACGATTGTTTGTTTTTGGTGTCACAAAAACTTTTACTGCCTAGTGTTTATCATTTATATTTCTTTACTCTACTGTTTTTATTAATTCTAATCAAGTCATTAGGTTAAGTCTCACTCATGCTTATATTTGATTAAAAATATTATTTTACTGTAATTTTATTATGACAACAAAAAATATTGTTTTCCGAAATGGCGAGTCGGAAATCAGGAATACTACTATTACATAATGGCCGCATATTTTAAAGTATTTGAAAGTGATTTATTTTGTCAACGTAAGCTTAAATATTTTTCCTAACACCTAAGAGATCTATTAAGAGAACACTGTAACCTGATACAATATTTTAGTATATTATATTTGAATAATTCATTATTATTACTGATTTCTTAATTAGTTATTTTTTATTATAATGTATTATTTTAATGATTCGTAACTATTACTATTTTATTGTTGTACACATAATTTATTCATTTTTTTTTACACTTTCTTATGAAACATTTGTTAGTTTTAGTAAACATAATTAATTTTTACTTTCTCGTAGAAAAATTATTGTGGTCGTCAAAAAAATCTAACTCGAGATTTTGATGAATTTCAACGTTTCGTGACCCCCCGAATCCAAAAAAGTGGTTTTTGAATTTCCGTCCGTCTGTCTGTATGTATGTACCTCCAAATTGAGGCTAAGCTACTTTACCGTTCAGGCTAAAACTTGGTATCTAGGGTTTTCATAGAAATGCGCCGAGATATTTTTGGAATTGGATATCTAACCCTAAAATTAAGGGTAGCTTACTGAAAGGCAAAAAGATTAAAAAGTCGATTTTCTCAAAATTGACTCTAACGATTTTGATTAAATTTCATTTATATATATTAATAAATATTCCAAACAAAATGGATACTCTCAATATTTCGGAAAAATGCGTAAATTATAATTTTTTTTTTATCATATCTCCGAAAGTGTTTGAAATATAAAATTACTTAGCATTACAAATATGTAGAACTATTTATAATGCAAATATTTTATTCGAAGAATAGTTTTATAAAACCAATAACTTTCAAGCTCTACGCAAATATTTATATTTTTAAACTTTTTGAAAACATAAGGTAAAATATTTCGACCTTAAAAAAAATATCTTGAAATGTTGATGGATGTTGAGGTCTCATGACCCCCCAAACTCTAAAATGTGGTCTTTGCAATGCCGTCTGTCTGTGTGTCTGTTTAAACTTAAAATTAATAGTAGTTTATTAAGTGTGAATAAAGAAAAAATCGATTTTCTCAAAATTGGCTCTAACGACTTTGATTAACATTCGTATCTAGGCATTAATTAAGATTATAAATAAACTGGCTAGTTTCATTTTCCTATGAAAATTACTTTTAAGGGTACTTTACAAAAACTGAAATTTCCATATCTCCGCAAATATTTGAGATACTAAATAGCTTATCGTTGCAAAATTTTAGTACTATTATAAATAAAAAAACTTTTATAAGAAATAAATACTTTTATAAAACCAATAATTTCTGAGATATTGTAAAATATATTAATACAATTTTGTGCGTTTTAGTTGTAAAGAGATACTACTTAAGTTTTAACGCAATAATTCTCCAATGCCATGGAGTAATTAAATATAAGTAAGTCTCTAAAAGCTTATTGTTTTTCCTTAAAACTTTTAGGATAAATGTTTGTACAACAATGATCTATCTCCCTTTTGGAATCAATAGTCAATATTTAAATTTTTTATTGTTCGAAATTTATAAATGAGGAATTTAATAGCAATGCAATGGCCCGAAGATGTGCAACACCTAATGAAATGTCGAAAATTATAACCGGAAGTCAAACTTTAATACCAAGTATTAACCCTTGTGGACCCAATATTGATCTTTTTTATCGGTTCAGACATAAAAATGAGGACATAGTTCTTTAACAATAAAATTATAAAATTTAAAACTGAGACTCAAAAATGTTTTACATAGGGATACTGAAATATATGCTTGGTTTTGCCAGTGTTTATTATTTCGTTTCACGTATATTACGAGTTTTGAGTAAATATCTCAATTTTTAAACAATAGAGCGAGAAAGTCCGTGCGGAGCTCCATACCATTTATTTATATAAAATGTGTAGTATTCCATATTGCCCTAACTCTTTCTACATATATTTTAAGTGCTCTTACAAGACATTAAAAGTTATTAATTTTGTTTTAAAAAATAAAAATAAGTTAACAAACATATTAATTATAAGTTTAATATAGAAATCAATGATAAAATGTGAACATAAGCTTTGATATTATTCAAAAAGTAAGTGGTATTCCATATTCCATATTACTCGCAACTCCTCTATAATATATCATACATACAACCCACTTATCTGTAAGGTCAACCAGTTAATAATTCAATAAGCACACCGAATGTTACTACCCGTTCGGGATACGTGCCTAAAAATAAACAACGATAGTGGTTTTAGGGATCAGGAAAGTTAAATTTAAAGGAAGAGCACCCACATTGGCGAGGAGAGAGAGTTGAAAGCCATTTAGGGAAACCACCCTCAGCTTACCGGACTGGGATTGAACCCCGTTCTCCCCCTCTTCAGCAGTCTAGTCCAACCCGATAGTAGCGTGTTAGACCTCAATAAGCGTAATTGCCTCAATGAAAGAAATGACGAAAGGAACACATTTAAAAACTGCCATTTCGACCGATTACTATTTATATCTGTAAGCTCAGAACTTACTAATAAATGACATATATACCGGTTGGGGTCTTCTGACTTCAGCATGCGAATTCTTTGACCAAAATATATGTTAAATAGGTAGTCTAGTCACGTGCTGAATGTTTCCATAACAAGCTCAGTCTCACGGTGCCACCATTTTGGAAAAGTTCGATTCAATGAGGTCACAATTTGTATTAACATATTCTTGTTTTACAAAGAAATATACACTAGATAATTTCTCTAAGTTCCCAGGTATGAAATACATCCATTCGATTATTACTCATGAAGTGTTGTGTAATAAGGTGAGCCTTGGGCTAGCCCCAAGAGCTAGAGATTATTGTGAGGGTGGTCTTTGCTTGCACGTGTGTACACATACATATATATTATATGCTATAAAGTTGTACTACATATAGTGTATATATTCCACAAAGTATTGATATATTCTTATGGTGTTCTTTTAATTTTTATATATATTAATATAGAGTGGAGCGGAAACTATTACACGGTCTATGCTGAGTAAAGTGATGAACAACGTGCTGGGGTTTTCCTGACGTCCGATGTAGCTAGCCCGAGTGATATTATCTTCAAAAAATCCCAGTTTGGATCGAGGGGACGCTACACATAACCGAACATTTAAAATTATTTTTAGTATGATTTAGTTAAACTTGATGTTCTGATTTAAAATTTTGTTAAATTTTCTTGGAATAGTATTTTTATTAATGGAATTTGTGTATTGTTTTGTATATTAATTTAAAATATATTTATTTATCATAATGTCATATAGATATATTACAAATATACTGTATTTATGGACTAAGACTATACATACTATCTACTACTTACAGTAAAATCCTGGTAGTCTGAAATTTCGGATAATCTGAACAAATTTTCCGAAAAACGGGGGACAAAATTAAGTCAAATGAAATAGTTTTGATTTGTTAACAAAATCAAAGTTAAACGAAAATTGTAAGAAACAATGCAATAATAAATGCATAATATTTACATGTTGTGGTCAACACAATGTTTTTTTCTTGAAACTATAGAAAGTACTATATATTACGTGCTATGATTCAGTTTAGTCAATTAAAATTTGATCAAACTCATTCAATTATAATTTAAAATTCGTGAAACTATCGTATCCTTTTATTCTCGCACTCAATCACATTCTTAATAATCCGAAAAAGCTTCGGTCCCAATTAGTTAGTATTAACCAGGTTGTAGTTTACATAATTTTTAAAAATTGTACTGATAGTATACCTTCTGAACAGACTGATTACATCAGTACAGGCCTCCACCGTGGTTCGGATTCCACGCTAAACTGTAGGTCCTTCATTTAATCTCTATAATCACCCTGCCATTACACATTAGCGTAAGAGCGTATAACCCGAACGGGTAGTAAGACGCGGTGCTAATAATAATAATAATAATAATAATACATCAGTACACGAGAATTGCTATGAAAAAGAACGAAAGGGCTTGCCAATTTAGCCGGGAAAGGTACAGAATACAATCGACACGGGACCGACGGCTTTACTTCCCTCCAAAGGAAGTTGTGTTCAAGATTTTTAACGTTCAAGAAAAATTTGTCAACCTAGGGTGGGTTTGAACCCACGAACATCAAGACCTAAGGAGAGCAATTAACCCTAAGACCAACAAGCTAAACTATGTATAGTATTATATACGCTGTATATATATATATATATATATTTATATATATACTTATTATTTTAATAAAATAAGGGGCTAAGCTTAAACTATATTTAATTTAAATTATATATATATATATATATAATATGTATGTGTATGTAACGGTTTCCACCGTCTCATACCACTCGTCAGGAGCATGCGCATTTCACTAATGAGGTATATATTAAATAAAAAATATAAAAGTCAGAGGATTTGTACCCAAATAAGCGAGGAGATGAAAAATCACCCTCAGAGTACTCGTTCTAGATTCGAACCTCAACATCACTGTCACTTAACTCACGTGTTTACTAATTTTAATGGTTAATGTATATAAAGTAAATTTATGGGGTCAACTTTCGTAGTGCTGAAACGCATTAAAAATGTCTGAAAATGTCACATTTTTTATGAAGGAGTTTATTTTAAAATAAATCACATGACAAACTAGTAACTAAAAGTAGCGATATGTTTTTATTGATTTAAAACTATTATATTTTAAGAGTCTAAAGTTTGAAAAATGTTTGAAAAGATAGCACTAAACTAATCTTCCACGACGTTCTATCAAAAATAGCGCAGTTCTGAGACCCTTCTCAAACAAAGTATTTTCTATGAACTCACAGCAGAAATTGTAAAGATAATTTAGAATTATATTATTGACTTTGAAACTTTAGATTTACCTTTATTTAATTTAAATTTAAGTTTAAATTCATTAATAATGACGAAACATTCCTTCAACTAACAAGGACCGTCAAGCTTAGTTGAAATAAACCTCAAGTTACATTTGGTACTATTTTCATTTTATTTTACCAAAACCTTTTGGTCCAAAGTAAATCAACATGGTTTCAGTAGAAACCTTTATGTTTAAGTTCTTAAAAATATTAGTTTCAATGATCTTTGACTTAAATCATTAGAAAATAGTAATTTGAACTTTTTAAACACACATAACAGGTTTTCTTCAAAGGCCATAGCCTATGACAGGTATTCAGGAACTTGTTAGCTTGGCCTACTTAATAAATATAACATTTAATAAACTTATTACTAATAAAGCATCATTTTTAATATTTATATAAAAAACATTATTAGATATAAAAACTGCAAACATACGAATCTTAGCTTGAGATACTTTCCTCCTTCAACTAAAGATGGCCGCCTGGTGGTTTCTGAGACTACATAGTCCAGACCTACAAAAATACAATATTTATAAGAAGTTTTTTATTTTAAAATATGGCTCACGCCAAAATGCAAGTTTCAACTATAGACACATCACTATAGTATTTTATAATTTAAAAACACAATCTTTAAAAGGATAATTGAGATCAAAGTACACTGTTAGAAAAATGGATCTAGCCTTTCTCAGTCCAATAATTTTTTTTAAACAGTCACTACATAATATTATGGAGACATCTTAAGAAATATAGTTGTACATATCTTCAAGAAGGTGGCACTTTTAAACATTTAGTAAATGAAACGTTTTAATGAATCTACCTTACACATTCTTTACACCTTGAGCTGTCTGTTACATATTTTCTAGCTGTGTGGAAACAATTGCATCATTTTCTTCGCGCCATTGTCTTGCTTTGACCGGCGTACGCTTTGATTGTGATAGAAAAAACCGAGTAAATTGTTAATGATCGAAACCGTTTCTCTGAATGATTGTTTCGTAGTTTCGTTTTCCTAGACACATACACACCTTCGCTTTGAGGATCCTTTGCATCGCCTGAGGATCCTTGTTCTGCTTGCGTGCCCTTTTATTACGCGGGAAATATACACATCTACTTCAATTGTTTATTGGGAACCAAATAACAACTTTCTGTGCCATCGGGTTTTATGAACCTTGAACCTATTGTGTTTTAATATATTCTGAATATTATGTGAGCTTAGAACAAAGTTTCCCAATAAACAATCACATAGCTATGTACTTACCGTATTAAATGTTTCTGATTATTCCCCCCCACCCCCTCCCCCATGGCCAACCATGATATTTAAAACCTTCTACAAATATTTAAATTGTTTATTTAATGAGACATATTTTATTAAACAATTTTAAATTTTGAAATTATATTTGTTCGTGAATTAATTAATTTAATATACCTGATGTAGGATTGTACAGACGTTTATGTAACAAGACCAAACTTTTATATATATATTGTATTGTATTGTATTGTATTTTATTGTATATATATATATATATATATGTATTGTATTAGATATATATATATATATATATATATAGTTGAATATAACGTGGCCACAACCTAAATTAGCCTAACTTTTATTTATTGTGATGCCATGGTGGAGGCTATGTTTGATTGCACTGGGTTTGCTAGTATCTAGTAAATTTAAAATAAAATGCTAGGGTCTCATATCACGCGTATTGCTTCCAACGTTGAACGTATTAAACTTGCAAAATATCAGGTTTGATCATTTTAAAGTGTCAAAAGAACGAAACCAAATCTTAATTTGAACTTTGATAGTTATGTAGCATCCAATCTTAGCAATGGTCAATTACTTCATCCAACGATTGTTTTATAACTTTGTTCCCAACACATACAAATATTTAAGAACAGTCGAATAATCTCACCAGTACTACAATCTCATCTAAATTTTACTATAAAATTTATACAAATTAATTCCTATTACTTAATGTAAAATACCTATTTTGACGTTATCAGTAGACACGTGGAAAAAGGTGCCAGTATCGTTGACAGAATGGTCGTGGTTTGAGTCCCAGCTGAGTGTGCCAGGGGGTTTTATTCATAAATCGGTTGCCCCAATCTTTCCACGACAATGTTATTATACTTATTACAAATGAGTGAATTATGTAGATAGGTTGAACGGCTAGTAAGACGCGGAGAACGCAAAAGAAACAACATTTTTTTACGTTATGTGTACTTTGTTTCTAGGGATTGTAGATATTTTGTTAAGAATGGACTAGCTTTGTGCTTGTTTAGTAAACACTCTTAAAAATAATAATATTTTCTGAAGTGAATGCGTAAATCTGTCCAAGTCAGACATTTTTTTATGAAATAGTTTTTATGGCATCGCGTTTTATTACCTTTTCGGTTTGTACAAATTACTATTAATACCATATTAATACTAATTACACTAATACGTTAGAAATGAAGATGATTAAATTTAATGAAATTGTATCCGCATTTGCGTAAAGAGTGGAAATAGTTAGGGAAAACTACAGTCAGTACATCCTACTGGGAATCTAACCACCGTTCTCTGCAATCTAGGCTGCTGAGAAAGTGACACCTTTGACAATGTGGCCACCGAGTAAGGCTTATTCTTATTCAATGTTAGTACGTTTAAATAATCTGTTGGTATCAAAAGCTTAGTTAATGTAAATATATGTGCAGATTAACGTCAAACATAACTTATGTGGGGTGAGTTGTAGATTTGACAGCTAATCAGTGATAAGTAGAGCAATTTGAAAAGTCGTTTTAGGGAAAGTCAAAGTAGCCGAACTATTTCAAGCTCATTTGTGTTATATTTGGTATAATTTTTTATTTTGTTTGGGTTATTATATCTAAAAAGGTATCGGTATATTTCTTAAATACACATCAAGGTTGTTTTAGTCCCACAAGAAGCGAACGATTCCGTGAATGTCATTAGTCAGTGATCGGTTTGTTGCGTCTTGTTCTCGACCAGTTTGTGTCAGCACGTACAAAAATAAATCTCGTGTTTGGACGTCGAACAAAACTAACGACCCCATTAAGAGAGTTCGGGAGATTTAGGACTTCGTACTATCTTTGAATCTACGAGATTAGATTTATTGCTGATTTAATATTATTATATTTACTTGTTGGAAAAATATAATACTTTATTTGACTATTTATAATTATATTTTTAAATTTTTAGGTTTGTGAGATATAATGAAAAATATTGAAGTTTTAGTGAACTACACAAAGTGGAAAGATAGATGATCAACAGTATTAATATAACCCATTAGATGAACAAAAATTCAAATATTAAAAAAAAACTAATAAAATAACCATTCAAACACACAAAGCTTAAACTATAATATTTTGTAAATTTAAACTTATCATTGCTAGAGATAGAAAAATGCATCAACATATTATAGGTGTTTTAAGCTCAAACACTATTAAATATATTATATGAATATTTTTAATATTTTTATGAAAAAATCTTAGATTTGAATGTAATGCCTATATGATTGTAAAAAGTTTAAACTTAGGTGGTTATTAAATTTGAATCTTTAGTTAGATTGATTGAACTTTTTTTAATTTGACTTGAGTTCATTATATATAATTAATATTGATAACTTGAAAAAGTACTGTATAAAAAGGCAAATCCTAACCAAATAACAGTAAAGATCTGTAGTCATGAAAATCTTGATTTTTTTTAATTGATTGTTTTGATAGGTCTGAATATTCAGGCCAGACTTTTAACCAAAAGTGTAGCCACTTTGATTTGGAGATAAAAAAAATAAACCCAAACTAATTTGAAAAAGCGTGTTCTATTAAACCAATTAATAACGTGATCCAACAAAAGATGTCTGCGATTCACTTTTGGGTCATGACCCACAGATTGGGAACGGATGTAAAACATTAAAGCTTGGTTCATATGTCCACCGAAAGCAGACAATATAATCTACGTTAGTGGCTCATGAATTGACATGCCTGCAGAAATGGATATAGACCTAAGCTGTTTTCCCTCTTAACTTAACAAATACTACCATTCAATTCAATAAATGCAACATACTAATTAATAAACCGATATTTTAGATAATTATGGCGATGGACTTTTCAAATTATTGTGCTGTGTTATGATACAGCTTCATACGAGCTATTCAAATCTCCTCGAAATAATCAATTAAACTGTCTGCTTGCCTCTATCTCAATAGCGCATGCGCTCTGATTTGTGTTGGTGTATGTGTATATTTGATTGGATCTTCCAATCAAAAGCTCTCAAGTAGAGTCGAACAAGCTGGATACAGTTGAGCTGAAAAGGATTTCCTCACTATGATTGGGTATAAATCTTGGGATTGGCTTAGAGCTCATCGAGTGATTGCGTTTATGTCTCGTGGGAATCCTCAGTGATAAAGTGTAATCAACCACGGTAAGTAGAAAAGAGCGCAACCCGCAATGTCGGTCGGTACAGCGGCTTGCCTACTCTAGAGTTGGTCAGGAAACTGAGGGGCTTTTCGGGCCTTGTTGGGTTCTTACACTCAGCGCCTCAGTTAGCGACTTGTCACTAAGAGAAGGAAGAAGGAGGGTTTAAAGAGAGAAGAAGAGAGATGGCAATAGTGACAACCAATGGTAGGCACTCTTTTTAATTAGAAAAATAGCAATATATTGGTAAGTTAGAAAAATACATTATTTAATACATTTATTAAAATAAATTCTACTTATGAGATATTTTGTTTGATTACTGGGGAGTTTAAAGTTTATTAGTTTTTAATAAAAATGGAGGTAGATGAAGTATGATATATTTAAATGTTATTCAAAAATCTTTATATTCAGAATAATTGTCTGTGGATATTCCTTCATCAACCTTTACCAAAAACCAACCTATTTTTTTTATGCTGCTCATTCAGTGAAACATAATTAAAAGAGTAAATAATTAATAGTATAAAGATATATTTTAAAATTATTTTATAAGTAAGTTCAAAACCGGGTTTACTAATGAGGTAGAAGAGTAGTTTAAATGGAAGCTGTCCAACATTGGCGTAGAAATAAAATTTTAAAACCACACAAATAAACTATATGGAGGGAAGAAAAAACCAATATATTGATATGGAATTCAAGCCCTGATCTCCCCCAACACAACCAATATCATTTATTACAATCCAGTCATATCAGACTGTGGACATCTGGCTTCAAATTTTAATAATGTAAAACTATTTTTTTAAATTGTTACTTCTAACAAAGTGAAGAATTAACAGTAGGAGGTTTTACGTCTTTTGTTTTTTCTATAAATAAGTCTGATTTGTAGGTCATGTGCTCATATAATCAGTTTTTTCAACGAATGTTTACACTAAGACCTTGTTCTCCCCCCCCCCCCCAACATATAACACATGACATAGGTAGGTAATATAGCTTAAACCCAGTATCGCATCTTAGTGTGTCTATCTGTATTCTACCTTAAAAAGAGGTTGCGACACAAACGTACTGTAAAATTGTTTTCATGTTGTGTATCTCAGCTAAGATAATACTTTTTAAAAAGTAGGTTTTCAGAAAACTACTCTTAAGTGATTTGTCATTAGAATGATCAACAGATTATCTTGTAAATCATAACAACGCTTCAAATAAATTTCAAGCAAAATTGTTCAAATCTGTTTTTAAAAAAGAACCAAATTTTCAAAAAGCAGTAAACTACTTTAAAGTTATATACTTTTGTTAAAAAAAAAAGAAAAATATTATTTATCATGAAAAGTTATAATTATTCCCAGGTATACTCATTTTGAACTCAATATTGAAGTAGTATATTGAACAAAATAGTTGAAGCTATTTAAAAAAAACATCAAATTTTTCAAAAATCAGTTATAAGTTAACTCTTAACCCTTTTTTAGAAAATAATAGATATAAAGCTATGTATATTGTAAAAGAAATATCAGATACCCATTATGAATCATTTAGTGCCAATAATAAAATAAATCTTTTTATAAAAAGTTTTCAGTAAACTATACGTAAATGATTTTTGCTACCGAAAAACAGGTATAAAATTGTATTAGTCATGTTAAACACTACCCCAATTTATATTTTAACCATAATAATTAAAACAATTTTAGAAAAAGCTCAAAATTTCAGAAACATCTCATCAGTAAACTCATTTTTACCCAAAACACAAGTATATATACTACTATCTTTCAGGTCAAACACTCCCTAGATATATATTTTAAACAGCATTGGTAAAGCCATTTTAAAACAAATTTGAATAAAAAAAATCATTCACCCTTACCCATTACATCATTACCCTTAATTTGAGTTCTTAATTCAAAATTAAACATATCCTAAATTCTAGTCATATAAAATTTAAATGTAAATTATAAACCAAATACATTATATAATTTTGTATTTGCATAGGGACAAATCAAAATGTGAAAATATCTAATTTTAAAATCCCAATTTTTGTGTTTGATATCATAAAATAAGTAGATATTCATCACAATAGCCAGGTCTAAATCTAGTACGAACACGATAGTTTTTCTTTAGACAACACCATTCAAGAATATTTTTAAAAATACAACAACATTAAAAATAACCTTAAAATGGAAAAAAGTCTACTAAAGTTATTCCAATTTCACTGTTGTAAAGTAAATAATGTAGAAATCTGCAATTTAAAACGCTTTCTTGTTCCGATGTTATCGTGCAACTAATTTCCCATTTAAACGACAGTGAAATGAGCTCTTAAATGCTCCAAATAAAATACCTATCTGAAGTCATGCTCCTGAATGTTATTACTTATATATTTGGGCACTTAACGACAACTTGTTGTAAAGTGATTTGTAGTTAACTTCGTTTCGTGCCTATGTGGTTGCAGCCTTATTTGATCTGAAGTTATATAATAACGAAAATGTTCAAGAAAAAATTCAAATCTCTGCTCTTCAGCAATACACTGTGATTCTCGGTAGTATTCAGATATATTTATCGTAGTGGTAGTATCTTTATTCCCAAACACTCAGGTCACACCGTCTTACCCTGCTCTACTCGTATCAAACAGGATCATCGTAACTTCATTGATACCACTGGACGATGAAACTCTGTGGACCGTGAAATGGGGAAACCATCCCGTAGATGGTAATAAGATGATTATGTTTGATGGTCAGAGCAGGGTCCAGAGACTCTCTGTAAGGTTGAGTCATGAGTAAAATAAACTGATAACCAGTGGAGACGGCTACAGGAACATTATCGTCAACAGTTCAACAGCTAGGAATATGTGGGATGTTAAGGCGGGGATATAAGGAACGCGAGAAATTTCAAGAGTTTTTGTAGTAGTTTTTACAGACTATCAAAACTATTTTGTCAAAATAAATCAAATATTGCTCCATTACGAATATTTAGTTTAATTTTCTTCACGTGGTGACCTCAACAGTTCTTGAATTTCTGTCAAGTGTTTCTTGAACTTAGTGACAACTTTTTTCCTTCGTTTAAAAAGTTATCTAATACCGCCATACTCATAACAGATAATAAATAGTTGTTGATAAAACCTTGGGAAGAAAGTTAAACCTTATGTTTATACTGGAACAATATTTGATTTATTTTAGAAAAAAAAGTTTTGTTATGAAAACTGCAAACACTGGCCTTTTCTCACGTTTTCTACATCCTCAACTTAAGTCATGGGAAAATATGAATTTTATAAAGAGAATTGACATATAATAAGATCATATTGACAAGTAGCTACTGTTTTATCACTAGGAACGTTAAGTAGGCTAGGTTTTTATTTTAACCTTAGTTATTATGATGCAGGAGAAAATGTTCAACTAGCGAGGAATGTGTCAAACAGAGACACACGTCCTACAGTTGCCAAACAAAGTCATAATAAAGATGGGCGCCTGAAACATGTGGCCAAGGTAGGCCGTAATCCTGGGAGCACCAAGAAGATTGTCCAACACCTTTCAAATGGCAGAGCACCATTGTGCCACCACCTATTATGATCATAGGAATTCACTGTCCTGTCCCTAAATAAATGATTTTTGGAGCAGTCGACGCTGAAGTCTTGATGGGGTAGCTCCAGGCTATGCGCAGGACAGCGCGGCAAGAGCTCGACTAGGTTGAGTGCCTGAGGACATGTTTCGATCACTGGACCACTAAGGGAAATATCTGTATCTCTACTCCCACGTCTCTTACCCCAAAGAGTTGTATGTATGTTATAATGATGGTGGTTTAGAGCAAGATTTTATTATTACTGACTGAACTATTTACGTTCATAACTTTAAGTTTAATACGAATACCAACTTTAGTAGCTCAGTGACTAGAGCAATGAAACTCTATGTCCTAGGTCCAGTGCTCAATCATCTAGATTATAAATATTGAAAATACTGACAACAATAGGAAGTGGGTAAGCTTACAGGTCCGGTTCAATCCCAGCAAACTTATCTTTAGTTCTTAGCACTGACACAAAAGGTCTTAATTCATTTGGAATTACTGTCGAGTGCACATGGGATGATTTATCTCAAGGTACATTTCACTATTTTTCTACCCTTCTTTCTTCAAACCAGTGCTGGTAAACATCCTATATATATATATATATATATATATATATATATATA
>CABFVZ010001145.1:62850-95182 GCA_902151445.1 Timema monikensis | reverse complement strand
TTAAACTTGAGGAGGAAAAATCTTTCAAAGACACCGCTCCTTTGAAAGTGTGATGGTCGGTAGTGTGGGATTTCCACCCACTAAAAAACCTCCTCTGCTCTTTCCCCGCACATAATTGCAGGGAAGACTGGGTCGGAACCGCGTTAGCATTACTTCAACCCAGTCCGTGTTGCGTCATATGACGTCCGCTCCTGTTTCACTGGTCCCTTTCTGAGATCTTTTCTTTAAGGAGGCGCTGCGCATACGTATATGTATATATATGTATGTATGTATGTATGTATGGGGGTGTGTATGTATGTATGTATGTATGTATGTATGTACGTATATATGTATGTATGTATATATGTATATATGTATATATGTATGTATGTATGTATGTATGTATGTATGTACGTATATATGTATGTATGTACGTATATATGTATGTATGTATGTATGTATGTATGTATGTATGTATATATGTATGTTTGTATGTATATATGTATATATGTATGTATGTATGTATGTATGTATGTATGGGGGTGTGTATGTATGTATGTATGTATGTATGTATGTATGTATGTATGTATGTATGTACGTATATATGTATGTATGTACGTATATATGTATGTATGTACGTATATATGTATGTATGTACGTATGTATGTATGTATGTATGTATGTATGTATGTATGTATGTATGTATATATGTATATATTGTATGTATGTATGTATGTATGTATGTATGTATGTATGTATGTATGTATGTATGTATGTATGTATGTATATATGTATGTTTGTATGTATATATGTATGTTTGTATGTATCTTAGACGTCACTCTCGGTAATGATGGTATTGCTGGTGATGGAGTCATTGTTAATAGAATCCCAGTAGAGTTTATTGGGGTGGTTTCTCTTAATATGATTTCCCAATATTCCTCCAAGAAAATTCAGGTATATTACCTATAAACTATAACGTCTTCATTCTGACTCCATTAGTGCAACTAATTCATGTACGAATATCCACAAAGGGTTGTGAGATGTTGCGAAAAAAAAATCTATCAGTGAAAGAGAATAAATAAAACACCAACGAAACTTTTACAAGCATAATTAATATTTACACATATTGATAAGATTTTTGTTTTATCTTAGTATCCGATAGAGTTATTACGCATGTATACTAATTACTCTAAGGAGTTAGAGATGTTGAAGGTTGAAATGAGAGAAAGTATACCCGTATTTTCGCGGATGAATATTTTAAAAACATTTAGGAAAACCCTCCCTTATTACACCAGACCTGGACTCGAACCCTATTCTCACTGCCATCAGTTATTCAGTCTATTGCCAGATTAACGCCCTAGAACATTCGATCACCAAAGCGTTTGATAAGCTAATTATAAGTCAAATTTGTTTACATTGAGATAATCGATTGCTGGCCATCTCGTTACTTTGCATTTGGACAACCTGCCCGAGTGGAATGGCCGGTAACGTCAACTTTAAGCAAGGCACAGCTACGTTGATTGAGCGATTACTTGTTCAGGTTGTAAACATTGGGACATTCGGACATCAAGATACCAGGAGAGAGTTCTGGGAACTGATGTTAGACTCTGCATTGGGTCACGGGGGATTTGTTTTACTGAGGCTACGGAGCAGCGATCTCCAAACTGTGGTGTACATACCTCCAAACTTATGCAGCGTATTTATTGGAAGAACATAATACTTTATATGATATATGATATATGATTTGTACTGACTTAACCTAATTGGAACCAAATATGAAAAAAAACTGTAATATTGGAAACTATATCAGTGCTTCGTTAGCAAATAATAATAATATTTAATACGTTAATGTAATTTAATTCAAATATGTTATTTGAATTCTTATTTTTTAGCACCACATCTTTTTATTTATCTAACGCCGCATCTTACTACCCATTAGGGTTATACGCTAAGTACTAATTATGCAAATGAGTTAAGAATTGGGAAGATTGAATTTATAGGAAGTGAACCTACATTTGGAGGAAGAGTGAAAAAACATTTAGGTTAAACCACCCCCAGTTCACCTGACCAAGATTCGGACCTCGATCTCCCCGTCCTCGGCAGTCTAGCTCAACACAAAACTAGCGCGTTAGCTAACTGTGACTACTGTGACTACTGTGACACCGAGGAGGGTTAGCACCACGTCTGAGGCATATTACCTGGTCAGGTTAAACGCATATGAACTACTTACGCCAATGAGCTACATTTGCGTAGAGGGAGAGTGGAAAACCACTTTGGAGTAAAACCTCAGTACACCAAACAGAGATTCAAACCCCGATCTTCATTGTAATTATCAGAGTCCAACATGAGAGTGATGTCTTATACCACGTGGCCCCGAACAGAATGTATTCTTACTCTGGTTTTCGTTTTATTTTGATAACTGGGCTTTTAATATATGTTCTATAATTGACATCCGAACTTTTTAAAAGCTTACTAAAACCTAAAATAACTATATACATATGTGTGTGTGTTTTTGGAGTTGGATCAGTAAAATACATTTTTAGTTTATGGTTTTAATTAATTTAGTTAAAATACCACACCTCCTCCCTGAATTAAGTAAGAAGTTTTTAAAAGCCATTTCAACGTCTAGGAAAAAGATTTTTCATTTATTTATTTAAAAAAACCTAACTCTTTGAATATTATAACAAGTGTTTATGAATGAAGAGGTACTCAACCATAAAAAAAAACATCGAAAAAACACTGCTCCATAGAACAGGTCGTCATTCTGCGTTACTCCTCCGATTCCATTGATAACTCAGAAAACACGTCACATTTTTATAAGACCTTATGCAGACTTGTGGACGCGTTATCAGTCCAGTCTTGTCACGATCTTTGTTGACAGAGATGTCAGGGTTAAAAGCCCAGATGACTATGTTGAGGTGGATTTTCCAGGTTTTGCCACTGATCTTCCAATCTTTCTCATCCCTGGCACACTAGTGTAGATATATGTATATCCCAGACGGATGATAAAACCCGGTGCACTGAACGATATTACAGCGCTATTCTTAGGAGTCATGAAGAAATAGGGGAAACTTGCACGAGAACAGTAGAAATATCGGGCTTTTCCTAGAAGTCAGAAGGGGTTTGACTAGAATTCTGGAAAAAAGAACCTTAGCTGTCAGTTAAGCTAATTATTGTAAAATAACATTTTACATAATACAAACTTTATTTCTATCAACGTTGATAACATTTTGCTATATATTTAGATTATTTATAGGTATTCATAATATCAATCAAAAGTGACAGCTGCGGATCCCATGGCCTGACGTATGAATGCATGAAATGCCCGATAAGGTTCTTCCTATAATAGTTTTCATCTAGCTGAGCATGCAAGAAGTCCGTAATATTCATAATGTTCACACTAACAGCAATATATTTATGCAGTTATATTTATTTGTATGGAAGTTAGTCAACTCTTTCCATATTTGTATTTATTCTCATAGTTTTTCTTCTCAGACAGATAAACTGTTTCGTCAACTGATGCAAGTGACGTACAAAAGTATTTTTTAAATTTACCCTCATGGGTTTTTTGATATTATAAATATACATGTAATTATATTTCAGTTCTCTGATAATTATTCCTTAGAATATAAACACGAACACTTGTGTTTAGTATTAAACGTAAATGTGCAATAAAACTACTTACAGTTATTAAAATCTCATTTCTTATAGCTTTCACTACTCAATAAATATGTGACTAAAACAATTGAATAAAAATAAAATAACTCCCCCTCTCCCTCCCCCTACTATGGACGTCAAAAAACACTGTGGGACAGGCCAATATATTATTATGAATTAGGAGGTGAAGGGAGTCAATACTTTATGAAGATTACAAGTGATATTAAATTAAGTAAAACTATTTTTAATATGTTTACATATCTACTAACAACAGAACTATTATATCTGTAGTAAGAATGGTTTTATGTAATTATTTTATTTAATGGAATATATAAAAGCCAAAATAAAATAAAAAATAATAAATTTGTACACTTACAATACTCGTTATGATATTAGTAATGAGATGCTCATCATTGAATTTTAACTTTACATATTTATTAACTACTATAATAATTGATATATTCCTTAATTTATTTATATGGAAGTAGGAAGGATGTAAAAGGGCCTATAACACCATTAAAAAACCTTGTAAGTTACCATGAAAAAATATATTGTATTTATATATGATATTTGGGCGCGGCAACATTTCAAAAGACAGTCCGAAAGGCGGATGCTGTTCCCCTGTAAGACAACACACGCTCACACACACGGACCATGAGAGGTAAAGTCACGCTCGTGACTTGTTCCTCGATGTTAGAATCTGATAAACACGGCTATAATAGTGGCGGCTACTGCGCAGTCGCGGGGAAATGCGTCACCTTGTGCCATTGTTACAAGGCTCATTGCTACAAAGGCTCGCAGCAAGCGTTGTCAGAACACTGAAGAGTGGGGGAAAAGCTGGTGTTGAGTGTGCCATTTTTTTACCATGCATTGCTTATCTCTTTAACTCGTTCCTTTTTATGAAAATTCGTTTCCACTACATTGGTGGTCGTACGGTCTTAGAAGGACAAAGGGGACCCGGTTTGAATCCTAGCTGGTCGTGCTGAGATTATTTTTTCAAAACAGTTTTCTACTCTTCTTTCACGAAAACACTGGTACATTTATTCTATATTCTATCTTGTTGGTTCCTACTGCTATGCAGTAAGTATGCAGGTAATCTGGACGTGTTCTTACGACAGAATATTCCTTCTGATAGGGAACTTATACCACCAGTGCATCCGGTCCTCTGCCTACTTTTTATACTACCATAATCTTCTTCTTTAATTCAAATCATCCAATATTGAAATTCTCCTTCTTCCAAACCTCTTCTTTCCCTCAACCTTTCCATCTATGACATCGTGCAGAGGACAGTTCCTCCTAGGGATGTGCCTGATAAAGTTTGATTTGTACCTAAGAATCATCTCTTCTCTCCCACTCTTCTTAGGACTTCTTCATTTAACACCCGGATGTCCTCAAGTCATCTCCAGCACCACATTTCAAAGCTCTCCAAGTATTTCTTTTCCATCTTCCTGTGAGTTCAGGTTTCAGACCCATACAGCACGATGCTACCAAAGGTAACATTTCATCAGTTTCTTTTCTTCCTCAGTTACAAACTCAACTTTCTGGTCAGCAGTAACCTCTTCTAGTTGAAAGCGTCCTTGGCCATGGCGATCCTCGACACAGTTTCCTAGGTGCAGTAGACATTCCTTGTTAGCAAACTTATAAGCTTCTCGAACTACACTACGTTTTCAAACTCCTGATTTCCAATTTTGGTATTTCAGTGGCTCTTCCTGATTTGAAATCCCCATAAATTTTGACTTTTCTATTTTGATCTCCATGATCTATCTTATCCCTCTCCACAAGACGGTCCATTATTTCCTGCAACTCTTCTGTATTTTTGGCCATAAATAAATTTTCGTATAATTTTTTTAATGTTAGACTAGCCTGATAATTAAAGGCTTCAAAGTTCAAGGACTAAATAATTGAGCTATCAAATTAAAATATATCCAATTAAATTTTATCCAAGATAGCAAGATTTTATTATAAGTGATATACTAAAATAATAAAAATTAGAAAACTAGAGGATATACAACATAATTTTTGTGGATATAGTCTAGGAAACTATTTAGAAAAATCAATCTTTACGACACTTAAAAAGTTTTCGAGTCCTGATCTCCTTATAACGGAAATCCAATTTAATACATACGACTGCTTACAGAAAGAATGATTCCCTAGACCACATGACCACCGATTCATGTACAGTCTAAAATCAATATAATAAAATACCTTATTCAGTGGCTCTACTCTCGCAGTAGACTAGACTACCAATTACGGGGATATCAAGGTTTTAATCTCGGTCAGATATACTCTAGGTAGTTTTTCCCTCTCCCTCTAGGAAAATGTGGGTACACTTCATAACTCAAATGGGTAGTAGGACGTGGTGCTTTCTCTCTTTCTCTCTCTCTCTCTCTCTCTCTCTCTCAATATATATATATATATATATATATATATGTGTGTGTGTCTCTGTGTGTAAAATTAACCAATATGTGCTGCAACCCGCAACACTTTGTCTTCAATGACTTTGTGGTGTTTAAAAAGTTATATTCTCTGAGTTTCGTTAAAGCTTATTTTCAACATTCACACATCATTATATAACATATATTATTTTTATTACAGTACCCGTAAAGTCAAATAAGAAACATAACGTTGACAAGAAAGTTAAAAAGTTTGATGTTTGAATAATCAATACCAGTACATAAATATAGGAAAATATTGATTTGACTTTTTTCCTCCCCCCCTCCCCCCCTCTCTTTTATATCTGAGGTCTACCAAGTCAGCGTCCTCCTAACATTTTGACAAAGAAATAATCCGATTGAAGAGCTAGGTGCAAAAACTGGCCATGTTTAAGGTGGAATGGAAGGGAACGGGAAAAATGGCAAGTGTTTTTTTTTTTAGTTTTTATGACAAAAACATTCTTTGGTCTAAAATGAATACAATTTTGCTCCATTAAATATTTATATTTTAACTTTCTCCGAATGTTGATGTCAACAGTTCCTGAATATATCCATCATAAGCATAGAGGTATTAAATGAGAAACTATTAATTTTAATTTAAGATTAAATGTTGTCATTAATATCTAAGACACGCTTCACAGATATTTATCAACTGTTGAGGTCATCGTGTGAAGAAAATTAAATTCTAAGTTTGTACTGGAGCAATATTTTATTTATTTAGACCGAAAAAAGTTTTTCCATAAAAATTGAAAAAACACTAGATTTTCCTCATATCGCCTTCATCCCCCCTTGATATTTTCGAACGTTTAGACAACTAAAAAAAGTTTAGAAAGAAATATATTTGTACGAAAAAGATGCAAATCATTCTCATTAGATGACTCGAATGGTTTGATATAATATGATTTTTATAAATTATTTAGTAGGAGCCAAAATTTGAACTGTTCTTAATTAAGTTTTTAAGAATCATAAGAATTCAATATTGTTTATAAAATATATTTTTTAATTATCACATGTTTATTGTTGTACAAATAATGACACTACAAGGATGTATTGGATTCAACATCAAATAAAAATAATGTATTTTAAAAAATGGATATTGAGCCTCAGAATGCAAAATAATATGAGATGCTGATGGTTTGTATAGTTGAATGACAAGGATATCCTAGAGAGCTTTATATAGTTGAACGACAAGAGCATACTGGATAGCTTTATATAGTTGAATGACAAGGATATCTTGGATAGCGTTATATATTTGATTGACTAGAACATCTTGGATAGCTCAGCTGGTAGAGCGACTGTAAGGACAAACCACCAGGGCTCAAATCTATATCAGAATGTTATGTTTTCTAAACACATTCACTCCATCAGACTGTCATCTGAAAAAACATGTTTGTTTAATAGTGTGATTCTATCTCAAATCAATAATTGCCTTACTACACCAAGGTGATAATGCCATATTTGAGTTTGGAGCAAAAGAGAGTCATGGGAAGTAGGAAAATATACAAATGGTTTCATTTCGTAAACTTTAAATAGTCAGATATCTTTTCTCCTATATATTCTATAATGTTAGAACTAGCTTAATGATTTTTTATCCACAGATTCATCACTCTTATTCCTCGTAGAAAACTTATTCTCGCCATTGTTGACGTTATACCGGTTCTTGAACCAAACCCTTAATTTCTCATTACCTATAATTATAGTAATAACAAGATAGAAATGACGCCCAAAAAAATATTGCGGTCAACACTTAACTATATTATAAATAATATTTAATAGTATTGAGACTATAAATATATCCTATAGGTGTTAAGAAGGGAGTTAAGAAACTTTTTAACCCCGCAATGGTGGACAGGCGGAATAAATGCTAACCACGTCAAACCTTGTTCACCAGTAATGGAAAGATTGAAAGTTTGACTCCAAAAAATATATATTTTCTTCTTGAATTATTTTATACTAGTCAACTTCGGTTGTCTTTGGATAAAGTGCTCCCCTCAGGCTCAGATGTTTGTGGTTCAAACCCAGCTGGGGTAGACAGATTTTTCTTGAGCGATTAAAGCTTGCAGCACAAATTCCTTCTGTGGGAAATTAAAGGCGTCAGTCTGATGTCGATCGTGCCATGTAAAGGAACCTTTGAAGATATGTGAAAATATCTTTCAAGGCAAAATATGTAGACACTTTCGCTCTCGCTCATAGAAATTCTAGTGTGCTGATATAATCAGTCGATTCAGGAAAAGCAAGTTAAATATCTTGGAAAAATAAAAAAATAAAAATTGTTAGATTACCTCTTTACGTAAGTGGAAGTTTATTTTTTCTCAATAATACCCTGCTCTTATCCACACCTTTAGTGTAAATAAATGCGTTTAGCCTAGATGGGTAGTAAGACTAGACAAAAAAAATTCTAAATTATACAACTGTTAGATATACTGTAATATCTATCATACGAAAGTGTATATTCTTATCAAATTCAATATTGACCTATTTTTGGAGTCAAATAATTGACGAATGATGACCTTAATAGTAATATGTTGACCAGGAACTGTGCAACGGCTATTAACATTAAATTTTTTACCAGAAGTTTAAATGTTCCCTCCCTCCACCACCCAGAAACCTCTCCAGAGTCATTGGGGCTATGAGTCCCATCTTTGGGTGGGGGTGCCCCTTGAGAGCTTAACCAAAACAATTATCCCACAAGTTCTCTTCCCTCAGCCCCCTTTCCATTCCCAGACGTATCTCTGGAACCACTGATGCTATGGGGTGAAATTATAACCAGTATGGCTGTCTCTACTGAAAGTTTCTCAAACACTTTGAAATATGAATGCCTCATGCATTTGTTTTAAGATCACCATTTTATAATTAAATTTTTCTTGAAACTAAAACTTGCGTCTTCTTGTGGTTTTTTATTCGAGAGAAAGATTTCTTTTCTTTGGTTTGCACAAATACATTTATTTTTAGGTGTTATGTCTTACGACAAGTCTATTCCTTTTATCAGTGAACTTAGACCATCAATGAGCCTTGTCCTCTGCCTCTTCCTTGTTTTCCCAGAATGTTCTTATTTCTTTCAAGTCGTCTAATATTTGAATCCTCCTCCTTCCTAAGATCCTATCTCCCTCAATCTTTCCTTCTAAGATGCTCTGAAAAAGACAGTTCTCCTAATGATGTGTTCGATCCTGTTTTCTTTGGACTGAAAAATTACATCCAAAATGGTTCTCTTCTCACCCACTCTTCTTAGGGCGTCTTCCTGTGTCACCCTATCTGACCATCTGATATTCTCAAATATTCTCCCGCACCACATTTCAAAGCAATTCAAGTATTTCTTTTCCATCGTCCTGAGAGTTCAAGTCTCTACTCCATACAACTCGATGCTCCAAATGTAGCATTTTATCAGTTTCTTCCTCAACTTGATGGCCAGCAGTAACCTCTTCTTGTTGAAAGTTTCCTCGGCCATGACGATCCTCGACCTAATTTCTTTAGTCCAGTAGTCATCCTTTATCAGCAGACTTCCCAGGTACTTAATCTTCTCTATGTTTTCCAGCTCCTGGTTTCCAAATTTGACCCATTTTTTCCTAAGTCTTGCCAAATTTGCGCATAGGCTTTCAAACTATCTTATAATAATTATAAAATAATAAACTTTAATGTTATATGTTTATGTTAATGTGCACCTTACTGACTTCGAACTGAGGATTGTATGAGAATGAATCCAACCAATATTAGGTTTTCACCTACCAGATAGTTGTGTGTGTGTAATACTTCTAGTCAGGCACCTCATATAAAACAAGTACATAAGTAGTTTTTTTATAAAATACATACGTACTTTCTATCAGACAAGGCCAACTAGACCCTTACTAAAGAACAATGCCCTCTGAATACACAATCGTAGGGGAGCCATGCGTAAGGTGATTACAACTTAACGAAACAAAAGAAACTATTTTTTTTACTAACATTTTAATGTTTTCTTTTTTATCTCTTTGTACTAGATTTTATAATTTGTGTAGGGCAGAAGTTTCGGTAGGATCGTTAATAAGGCAAATAAAATATTCATGAGTTGAAACTAGTAATAATAGAAAGTTCAAACAATGTATGAGATGAGTAATGCTACGGTGAGTAAGTCATTTTGTAATATATTATGTAAACATGGCCTATGTAGTCTTTGATTTGACGGGGTTTTGATGGAATTAAAAATAAAGAAACATGGGTAAAGGAAATTAATTTATTAGTTGTACTACGAGTAGGATTGGTTCATGATGTAATCTTATTGTGTTTCTCGCCCAGTATAGTAGAGACTGTCGATCTATCTACTATTCATTCTGATATGAAACGAGTGTCGAACATGTCGGTAATCACTTCCCACTTGAATCTTGTCGGGTAGGGTGAGCGGAGGGGGTAAATACGTTGTTTTTTGGTGTATTAAAGATTACAGAACTCTTTTCACTTAGACACCATCACATGCATCACTAGTCACACGGACTAAACTTCAAGCTCGTCTATCTCAGTCTACATATGACGGGTTAGGACTAGGTTCAAATCACAACCAGGCTTGCTGAAGGGGTTTTTACCTAAATTGTTCTCGAGCTCTCTCCCCCGCAATGTGGATACATTTCCTCTAAATTTCACCTAACACATACTTACCCCATTAGTATAGTTAGTCAAAGATGACCCACGAAGGTAGTAGGACAAGGGATGAAAATAAATAAATAAGCACTCAGGATGAGGGTCTCTGGTTCAAATTTATATGAGGTATACATTTAGGCCTAGTTTTCTCGTGTTTCGTAAACAGATGGGATATAAATGATTTAGAGCTTATTATAAATATATTCTGACACAAAATTTACCAAACAAGTTTTGAGAATATTTTAATACTACTTAAATTCTTAAGGAATTGCTAGTAACCCTCTTTGGTGGCCGCATGGTCTAAGGCTATTCTCACGGCAGATTAGAATGTTGTTAGTGGAGAGATCAAGGTTCAAATCTCAGTCGGGTGTACTGAGGGTGAGTTTTTCTACATGGTTTTACATTCTACCTTCACATAAATGCAGGTACATTTCATATAATTTCAACCTTCCTGATACCTGGCACATTAGAGTAACTAATATATATGCGTATAACCAGAAACCGGAGGCATCTAACCCAGGATGGTGCTAAAAAAATTAAATGTTTACGAAAAGTAACGTAACGTTAAATTAATTATCACGTAGGCCTAACGATCACTTAACTTAAAGTAACTAGTGTGTGGTCGGGATGCACATGACGTAACGTAACAATTTGAGCAAACTACAGACAATGAATTTAGATCGTTTGAAAATAAAATTGTTCACTAAAATTGAACCCAAGCATTTAGGTTGGATATGATGCAAATACTTACAATAAAAGCTTAGGTTGGATATTATACGAATACTTGCAATAAAAACTTAGGTTGGATATTATGCAAATACTTACAATAAAAGCTTAGGTTGGATATGATGCAAATACTTGCAATAAAAGCTTAGATTGGATATGATGCAAATACTTGCAATAAAAGCTTAGGTTGGATATTATGCAAATAATTGCAATAAAAGCTTAGGTTAGATACGATGCAAATACTTGCAATAAAAGCCTAGGTTGGATATGATGCAAATACTTGCAATAAAAGCTTAGGCTGGATATGATGCAAATACTTGCAATAAAAGCTTAGGTTAGATATGATGCAAATACTTGCAATAAAAGCTTAGGTTAGATTTGATGCAAATACTTACAATAAAAGCTTTAATGGATATCATTTTTAAAGTAAAAATCAACAAGAGGCTAAGACGTTTCATAATTTACGAGATGCGAACAAACTTCACCGAAGAAGTTGTCTGAATTCCATGAATAAACAAATGAATTACTAAATATCCCTGTTGACGTTGCTAGCAAAATAATTGTCACGTGGTAGGGAGCCTTCACTTAAGGTTTACGTAACGTAAAAGTTCTCCCCTGTACAATAAATAAGTTAAGTGAACATTTAGTTAAATTCATCGTGGTGGCTTCCATATAAAAATACGAGGAGAACCTTTAAGTCACGCTATGCTAAGTGAACATGACGTGACGTTACGTGAATGTTAAGTTGCACGTGATCCCGGCATTACCGACCCCTCCAAGCCATCTCAAACTAAATTCGCGAATTTTTCCACGTGCCCACTCACTTGAGTATATTTCTATCAATGTCAGATAATCTACCTTAC
Organism: Timema monikensis; assembly: GCA_902151445.1. Lineage (NCBI taxonomy): Eukaryota > Metazoa > Arthropoda > Insecta > Phasmatodea > Timematidae > Timema > Timema monikensis. The sequence continues at coordinate 82,917 of CABFVZ010001145.1, read as the reverse complement.
TATATCGATTATTCAATAGTTATTTTTCCTTTCTCTGATAAACGAGTTATACAAATGTGTATTGGTATTTTGGTGGCTGCTTTTCCTCTTAAATAAACTCACCGGACTTATAAAACAAACAACAGAAGCAATAAATTCGTTACGTTCAAAATGTAGACCTATTCTAATGGGCCAGATGTTTAACATACCTCTTGAACCGCTGACAAAATATCTGAAATCTTTGTAAGAGGTTGTTTATAGAGGCATACCGTCGGACTGTTACATTACTCAAAACAACATTCCTCCTATTAAAGTGGGACTTGTGAAATAAATTTATATGAAATTAAAAAAGTCTCACAATATTTTCATTCTCTCTAGCACATTTCTATAAGTGTCGGTGACTGGTTAGTTTATTGTGGGCATTAGGGAATGCTGGTTATCCAGCGGAAATCTATTGATGACGAAATGTATTACGTCGAAATAGTTCACTGTTTTCGGTCCTTATGATAGTTTTTTTATGTTAAATTTGTGTATAGGTTTTTTTTTAAATTTGGGTGAGACATATTAATTTATTAAGTAGATTCAGTCCTGCTCCAAGGATTCAGAGCATGAGTGTAATAACGTCTTAAGCCATTTTCAGATTTTATTTAGTTGTGGCTTATTACTGATTACTTTGACATTTCAAAACAACTTGGTTCTAATAGTTTCTCCCTAGATTGATTGTTATGTTTAAATTTCAGTGTGATTTTTATGTCATATTTCCACGTGTCTGCTGATAACTTATGTTTATTCTTAGAGTGGGGTGGGAATATATGTAAGAAAATATAAGTATGTTTGCATGTTTTATAGCATAACTATTTTGGACGAAATAATTAGTTATTTCTCCACTATAAACATATAGTTTAGATTTATCCACGTGGTGATATCAATTGTTGTTGAATATCTGCCATGAGGAAATGTTTCATTAGACGGTAAACTTTCTAAACGGAGGTAAAAAGTTGTAATTAATCTATACGACACCATTGACATATATTTAATCAATATTGAGTTCACCATGTGAAGAAAATTAAGATTTATGTTGGTAATGCAGCGATATTCTATTCATTTTGATAAAAACAATGTTTTGCTATCAAAACTGAAAAGACACCGGCTTTTTCCAGCGTTTCCTCCTCCCCCCCTTCACTCCCCCACCAACCATCCAACACAACCCTCACCCTTACTTTTGTAGTGTGCGCGTTGACAAAAATTGAATTAATCGCAACTTGTAAATGTGTGGAATGCCAGGCCTCCACCGTGGTTCGGATTCCACGTTAAACTGTAGGTTCCTCCATTTCATCTCACAATCATCCTACCATTACACATTAGCGTAAGTGCGTATAACCCGAACGGGTAGTAAGACGCGGTGCTAGTAGTAATAATAATAATAATATAGTGTATGCCCCAATAAAAAATAGATCGAGCCGTTGGTTCACAAATTTTAAGAGCCCAAACATAATAATTCACAAGCCTTGAGAGATGTTGATTCTCCATCCTGCTCATAGACTTTAAAACTTGAATCTTTAGAATTACGTCGGGCCATGTAGCATCTTTAAAATATGTCCAAAGAATATTTTTATTTTTTTGAATTTAGTTTTATGTTTGTTACAAATTTAAGAAACTGAAAATGTTTGTCTATAAATGGATGAAGAAAGTAAATAGTGAAATGGTGGTTTATTTTCCTCACAAATCTAAAGGTTCGTGTAAAATCAATCGTACCCGACTGTCGGATGTCTATCTAAAAAAGCACACGTCAGTGCAGTCTTATGTCGTAATCCTCTGACCCCTTTGTCGGAAGGAAATAAACACTGTCCATTTCTCACGTTTATGAAGTAGGTTTGCGTTCAACCAATCAGAGTTGATACAGGTGTATTACTGTATTCAACTAAAGCAATTAATTACATGGTCAAGGATAACAGTTAATTAAATTATAGAAAGTAAACCGTGTTGTATTTTAAATTATTTAATAATAATAATTTAATAATTATTCTATGAACTAACCCACCTCGGTGGTGCAGTTAGCTAAGACGAGAGTTTTTTGTTGAGCTGGACTGTCGAGGACCGGGAGATTGAGGTTCGAATCTCGCTCTGGTGAACTGGGGGTGGATTTTACTAAATGGTTTTCCACTCTCCCTCCACGTAAATGTGGGTTCACATCCTCTATATTCAACCTTCCCAATTCCTAGCCCATTAGTGTAATTAGTACTTAAACGTATAGTCCAAACGGGTAGAAAGATGCGGTGCTAAATAATAATAATTTATGAATTAATTAGAATATATTTTATTCTTTTTTAAAAATTTCAGTATGACTTTTATGATGGAGTAATCTTGTTTAAATTACTTCTACCGATACTTCATTGTATATAGTCCTTGTTTGATCAGAAAACAAACACAGTGCAGTGCGTCTTACTAACCGTTCGGGTTCCACGCTTATTGATTGTTGTAATACTTAGCACCGCGTCTTACTAACCGTTCAGGTTTCACGCATATATGATTATTACTGTTATGCGGCAGGGATGGGGAAGGAAACACTTCAAAGGTAGTCTACCCCCTTTTCGCCTAAGAGCGGGAAATCATAATGGAAAACCACCCTCAGTAGACCCCACTAGGATTTGAACACCGATTTCCCCGTCATCAGCAAACCAGTCTAAAACAAGAGTGACACCTTAGACTATTCGGCCACGGAAGCGTGTGTAGCTATTATCTATAGCCTCTATCGTCTGTCGTGGCATCACGAATACTAAATATCCACAGCGGATATTGAATGGCGTGCCTCACAAGGCACTTGGTGAAGATTAAAGTGGAGGTCGGGGTCCAAATAACCACCGATAACACCAGGTGGGTGTTTTTATGTAAGTTATTTGCATTTTTTCCTATTCTCCATGTTAATGCGGATATATTTGCTCCAAGATTTCCTAATCGTCCTTTTCCAATTAGAAGAAAAATAGGCCTTTAAAAATTAAGTACACATGATTAGCAAAACTTCAACAATAATTATTGACTTTCTAAAGGCATGGTTGGATTGGAACACCAGGTCATATCCCGGCGGGCCGGCCTGATTTGGGCTGCTGCATATACTTTTAACTTAAATAAAGTCTTACACTCAATTATAGATGGTTGTTGTAATAAATGTAACCAAACACCCAGTGAGTCTGAGGGTGAATAGAGTACATCAATTATGAGGATATATATGATGGCATTAAATGTAAAACTGTCTTGCTGATTATTTCGTGGTTTCGTCTACAAACAATTTCTTAAAATGTGGCAGAAGGTAGCGCAAGTGTTTTTACAGTTTTTATAGAATTAAAATATTTTGGCCCAAAAAAGATCAAATATTTCTCCAGTAGAAACATAGATTTTTGTTTTTTGAAGATGCTAATATCAACAGATCTTGAACATATGTCAAGGATGTCCTGGAATTTTGTTATAACTTTCTCTCCTTATTTAAAAAATTTAGACAAAATTCCAGGACACTTTTGATATATATTCAATATCTGTTGATATTAGCATGTGCAGGAAACGAAACTCAACGTTGCTATTAGAGAAATATTTGATTTATTTTAGCCAAAATAATGTAATGCTATAAAAACTGTAAAATTATTCGTGCTCCCTTCTGCCGCACCTTAAGCCAAAAGTAAAAACATTTGTTTTGGTGAATACAAACTGTTATCTGCTTTGTAAGCTCCACAAGTAGCGAGTCTGGAGGCTCTTTTTACAAACTTAGATATATCTAAAATTAACTATCAGCTATTTATTAGCTAACAATTTATAAGCATTTTTTGCTCAGAAATAGTTGACCTCGGTGGTCTTGGAGTAAAGTGCTGGCCTCAGGATACGATGTTCGTGGGTTCAAACCCAGCCAGCGTCAAATAATTTTTCTTGTGTGATAAAAATCCATATAGAAACTTTGTTCGGAGGGCAAGTAAAGCCGTCGGTCCCATGTCAATTGTGGATTGTAAAATAACCCTGGAAGGTTTGTGAAAATATATTTACAGACGTAATTGATAGGCCCTTTCACTATTGCTCATAGAAATTCTCGTGTGCTGATTTAATCACTCGGTTCATAATGTAAAGGTTAAATACCAAAAAATAAATAATAAAATTGCATAAATAAGTATCTGATGTTTCAATTGTACTGAATAGCGACACTATCATCAATAATATGGCTGTTATGTTTTCGGAATTAAATTTATAATAATATAAATAATAGGATTTCATCTCTTAGCTTGAGCGTGCACTGAAATATAGTTTCAGTTGTGTTTAAGAATGTTTGTTAGAAGCGTCATGTTAGTAGCAACGGGATACTTGGAACCTGCCAACCCTACCCTGAAAATAGGCTACAAATGTAGCCACATAAAATACCAAGCCAAGAGTCCTGGCTTCAATTCCCTTGTTAAAGTATCATTTTTCATTTGTACTATCTTGTAACTAGCTCTTGTCTCAAACATACCATTCAGAGTAAACAAAAGAGCATAAGGTTTACACTAATGCTCTTGTCTATAGTTATGGTTATATATTTAATCGACTCTACACTGCCCTACTATCGCTTTAATTCAATCACATACATGAATGGGCAGATAGTTTTAAATATATAAATGTATTTACTTTGTTCTAAAAGTCTTTGGTAACCTCTTTATGCTAAAGCGAGTCAATACCTGTACTTTTACTGTGTTTATGAAAAGAAAACCCTTTTTATTAAACAAAATAAATAAAATAATGCTTCCGTAGAAACCTAAAGTCATATTTTGTACACATAGTTTCTCAAAAGTTTTTGAATATCTTTTATTGGCATTTTGTTATTTGAACAGGACTTTTTCAATTTATTTAAAAAATATCAGATCAAAAGCTGCGACGCTCATGACAAATATTCAAGAACTGTTGAAACAAAACGTGAATTCAATATATTTATTTATTATTATTAGCACCGCGTCTTACTACCCGTTCGGGTTATACGCACTTACGCTAATGTGTAATGTTAGGGTGATTGCGAGATGAAATGAAGGACCTACAGTTTAACGTGGAATCCGAACCACGGTGGCGGCCTGGTATTCCCCACATTCACAAGATGTCTTGTCAGAGGTGAAGGAAGGGTTTGGAAATCAGATAAATCTGTGTCGGGACCGAGGATTGAACCCCGGCCGCCAGCACAGAAGTCTGACACCTTACCCCTAGACCACCAGGTCACCTAATATATTTATTTATTTAGTTGTTATTCAAACACTATCTTTTGTATCGTAAAATAGTAGTTAATTTACAACTATTAAAAATGTATAGTTCTTTTTAATGGATTCGATGACATTGAGAAAAAAATTGGGGTTTACGACCTATCAGTTATTATTACGTTTTATTTCGTGCTTTATTACTTTAAAATTACCAAACTAAGATCACTATTATTGGTAAACTTCTACAAATTAATAATGCGTTCAATGATGGGATTTAAAAAACAAAAGAGAAATACACTGCTTTTTACCTTCTTTATCAGTAGTCTTATAAACCAGAGAGGGCATAATTTGAGAAATAAAATCAGTTTCGCGTTGAGGTGTGAAGAATCCGGCCATTTCGCAATCACTCCAGAGCTACATGCATGGGAAACTCCTTCCCATAACTTGACTAGAGTATTTTCCTGATACAATTCAAGATATCAATTTTGATATTTCATTGAACTCATAAATAACGTGTTATGGTTCAACTGACTTTTTAATATATTTATATATATTTTTATCTTTAAAAAAAACTTGTTCCATATAAGTAAAAGTAGCAGAAACGATATTGATTTTCTTCAACCACTAACGTAATATTTTTCGGAAAACGAAGGTAGGATAAATTACAAAAATAATATTTCATGTTAACTACATTAAAATAAAACTGCATACGAAACGAGCTTTTAAATGAGAATACATCTCTCAATGGTAGCATTACTGAAACGTAGTTCTCTTTCTAAAACCGCCAAAGGGTGGTGGCAACATTGGTTTTATTCTTATTACTTGGTCACTATTTTTTTTTTGCAAGGTATAACAACATAAAACTGTATTATGAACCAAAGAAGTCTCAGGTATTGTCTAAGAGCAAGCGGCTCCAATCGTTAATGACCGTCAAACATGGGAAGTAGAGGGTAAACTAAAGAAATCTATTAATATTTAGCTCCGAGTCAAAATATTCCGTCTCGTCCGGACCATTGTCGGTGCGCAGAGGTTAAAGTTATTGTTGTAGAAGGCTTCCGCGGTGATTACTTGCGGAATGAAGTCATGTTCGTGTCATGTAGTCTCATTGATTTCACGGGGTGCGAACAAAAGCGAACTATAACACACTATCTTGGGGTGGTGGAAATTATTATTAGTAGATAATAAAAACTATAATTCTTTTAAGGGAATACCAAACTTGTCCCGATTAATAAGAGTTTAAATCAGTGAAACAAGCAAATACCATAACTAGGAACTACTTCGAAATAATAACTAATGCAACCGCCCTCAACAAGCACGCAGTCTAGGTGGCAATCTCTTCTAATGTGGTTTTCCGATCATGGGACATTAGGGTTTGAGCTTCTGCCAGGTGAAGGGAGGGATTTGTTACATAAACATTTTCCAAATTCTTTTTGAATCATATCTACCTCAACCCTACCATATTAATATAATTAAATGCGTACTACCCTGTCGAATAGTAAGACAGCGTGGAATAAGTAAAGTAACAAACAGCTGATAGTTGTCCTTCAAGACCATCACCGATGGATCTATTTAAATACAGTAACTATTAACATTGCCAATTTATAAAATCTTTTCTCTCTTTCTATTTACAGTTTTGACTGGTTCTTCTCTTTGAGAGAACGAATTAGTATTATAAGTGATATTTCAAACAAATAGATCTTGTTTTTTGGTCATGATAAAGGCACTCAATTAAATTAAACTGTTGTTAAGACATATAAAACTGAGCAATCTTCTGAAAATTTTTATATAGCTCGCTGCATATTCCCTTTATCTCTCATGTAATTAAAGATAGCAATAAGATACAAAGTATTCATCGTTTGTAAATTTTCCTTAATTATAAATAATCTTTAGAATTAGAACGTCTTGGCACGATATAAAATAAAGTTCATCAGTATTTTTTGTAATATATTAAGATATTTGATCAGAAATTGGCTGTCCATGCACAAATGTTTGGTTGATTATAAGAATTATTTTAATGTATGTCATAATGAGCTGTTATTTTGTAAATAACATGCTATGAAATAGCTAAGAGAATGAAAATTGCACTTTTAATGCATTAATAAAACATTTGTGTCCTATGAGATACTGTCCAGTTCCATTATGGAATACAACAATATTAACAAAATTAATCAGAATGTAGGACGAGATTGAATTTTAAGGAAATTCACCAGAATTCATAAAATCAATTGCTAAACCAAAAATATATTAAAAAATATTTCCGTTGCATCTGGCTCAGTAGAGAACCCCGATTTCTGGAACATTTTTTCCAAGATATTCTAACTCTTTCAAAATCTTGCCAAGAAATTTTGAGAAAATTTAAAGTAATAGTTAGATTTTCTTTGGTGATGTGTTATATTCTATTTCGAATAATTTTAATTGAAGGGAACTGGCAAAATTATAGTTTAAAAGTAAACATCATGCAATAGTAAAGAATAATTTGTTCTTTGTAAAGAGCACCTAGCCATCAGTTATATAACCCAAATCATAAAAAATAGATATTCTATAACATTTGTGGAGGAATTGGGCCTGAACTAATTGAAAGAGTATACAACACTCACGTACTCTCTAGCACTGTACAAAGTGTCATAGTTTCCGGCAACTTTATTTAATTTGAACGTTCTGAACATAACCTGTACGGATCACAAGACATTGTCAGGATAGTCCGGTCTCGCAGATTGCTCTAAGCAGGACATGCAGCCAAAATGGGAGATTCTAGAACCGTCTTCATGGTATTGACTGGAAAACCTATTGAAGACCTAGACGTGCATAGGAAGATAACATTAGAATGGACAAGAAAGGGATAGAGTTTAATGAGGTGGACTGGATAGAACTATCTCAAGATAGGGATAGGGTGTAAATAGGTGGACTAGATAGAACTAGATCAAGATAGAGATAGGGTGCAATGAGGATAACTGAATATAACTACCATAAGATAGGGATAGGGTGTAATGAGATAGACTGGACAGAACTAGCTCAAGTTAGAGATAGAGAGTAATGTGCTGGTTTGGGAGGAGGTGAACAAGAATGTTTTAATCTTTCATCTAAGGTAGCGGGGTTTTTACAAAAACAAATTAAAGAAAAAATATCAAACCAACATCTTACTTGAACTTAGCTCTTCCAGCAAACTTTTACTAGGCCTATTTGGGGTAAATGATCACTAAATTGAGGGTCTGATATCTGTACTAATTATATAATAACATAGTAACAACATACAGCTATACCTAGGCTATGTGAAAATGACAGAATTACCAATTCTCAATTATAAAAACAAACTTTAATAACAAAAATATTATCTTAATAATGAGCTAGCCACTATAAGGATAAAATGCTAATCATTTAAATAGCATATATATATATTGATGGTTATAAAACTGAACATCCTCACTAATAATAATAAACGCTTACAAAAAAAAGTTATAGTTTTATAAACAAAGTGGTGACGTATAAAATCGACAACTGGACAGCTACTAGTATTATGGACTTGTGGTTTTAAGCACAGACCTTTCTACTAAATGACATATTTGGGATAATTGTGTCATTCAACTAAAAATTGAATGAATCGGGGGACCACCATTAAATCGCATGTCAATTACATCGCGTGTCCATTACATCGCGTTTTGCTAGGATAGTGGACCTGACTCTCATCTCTGACTTTCACTTTGAAATTAAGGCTGGTTGAAAGGATAGGGTGTCTGACTCTCACTTTGAATGTTAGGGCTTGTTGAAAGGATAGTGTGTCTGACTCTCACTTTGAATGTTAGGGCTGGTTGAAAGGATAGTGTGTCTGACTCTCACTTTGAATGTTAGGGCTGGTTGAAAGGATAGTGTGTCTGACTCTCACTTTGAATGTTAGGTCTGGTTGAAAGGATAGTGTGTCTGACTCTCACTTTGAATGTTAGGGCTGGTTGAAAGGATAGTGTCTGACTCTCACTTTGAATGTTAGGGCTGGTTGAAAGGATAATGTTTCTGACTCTCACTTTGAATGTTAGGGCTGGTTGAAAGGATAATGTTTCTGACTCTCACTTTGAATGTTAGGGCTGGTTGAAAGGATAGTGTGTCTGACTCTCACTTTGAATGTTAGGGCTGGTTGATGGATAGTGTGTCTGACTCTCACTTTGAATGTTAGGTCTGGTTGAAAGGATAGTGTGTCTGACTCTCACTTTGAATGTTAGGGCTGGTTTAACGAATAATGTTTCTGACTCTCACTTTGAATGTTAGGGCTGGTTGAAAGGATAATGTGTCTGACTCTCACTTTGAATGCTAGGGCTGGTTGAAAGGATAGTGTGTCTGACTCTCACTTTGAATGTTAGGTCTGGTTGAAAGGATAGTGTGTCTGACTCTCACTTTGAATGTTAGGGCTGGTTGAAAGGATAGTGTGTCTGACTCTCACTTTGAATGTTAGGGCTGGTTGAAAGGATAGTGTGTCTGACTCTCACTTTGAATGTTAGGGCTGGTTGAAAGGATAGTGTGTCTGACTCTCACTTTGAATGTTAGGGCTGGTTGAAAGGATAGTGTGTCTGACTCTCACTTTGAATGTTAGGGCTGGTTGAAAGGATAGTGTGTCTGACTCTCACTTTGAATGTTAGGGCTGGTTGAAAGGATAGTGTGTCTGACTCTCACTTTGAATGTTAGGGCTGGTTGAAAGGATAGTGTGTCTGACTCTCACTTTGAATGTTAGGGCTGGTTGAAAGGATAGTGTGTCTGACTCTCACTTTGAATGTTAGGGCTGGTTGAAAGGATAGTGTGTCTGACTCTCACTTTGAATGTTAGGGCTGGTTGAAAGGATAGTGTGTCTGACTCTCACTTTGAATGTTAGGGCTGGTTGAAAGGATAGTGTGTCTGACTCTCACTTTGAATGTTAGGGCTGGTTGAAAGGATAGTGTGTCTGACTCTCACTTTGAATGTTAGGGCTGGTTGAAAGGATAGTGTGTCTGACTCTCACTTTGAATGTTAGGGCTGGTTGAAAGGATAGTGTGTCTGACTCTCACTTTGAATGTTAGGGCTGGTTGAAAGGATAGTGTGTCTGACTCTCACTTTGAATGTTAGGTCTGGTTGAAAGGATAGTGTGTCTGACTCTCACTTTGAATGTTAGGGCTGGTTGAAAGAATAGTGTGTCTGACTCTCACTTTGAATGTTAGGGCTGGTTGAAAGAATAGTGTGTCTGACTCTCACTTTGAATGTTAGTGCTGGTTGAAAGAATAGTGTGTCTGACTCTCACTTTGAATGTTAGGACTGGTTGAAAGGATAGTGTGTCTGACTCTCACTTTGAATGTTAGGGCTGGTTGAAATAATAGTGTATCTGACTCTCACTTTGAATGTTAGGGCTGGTTGAAAGGATAATGTGTCTGCCTCTCTCTTTGAATATTAGGGCTGGTTGAAAGGATAGTGTGTCTGACTCTCACTTTGAATGTTAGGGCTGGTTGAAAGGATAGTGTGTCTGACTCTCACTTTTAATGTTAGGGCTGGATGAAAGAATAATGTTTCTGACTCTCACTTTGAATGTTAGGGCTGGTTGAAAGGATAATGTGTCTGACCCTCACTTTGAATGTTAGGGCTGGTTGAAAGAATAGTGTGTCTGACTCTCACTTTGAATGTTAGGGCTGGTTGAAAGGATAGTGTGTTTGACTCTCACTTTGAATGTTAGGGCTGGTTGAAAGGATAGTGTGTCTGACTCTCACTTTGAATGTTAGGGCTGGTTGAAAGAATAGTGTGTCTGACTCTCACTTTGAATGTTAGGGCTGGTTGTAAGAATAGTGTGTCTGACTCTCAATTTGAATGTTAGGGCTGGTTTAAAGAATAATGTAACTTATTCAAAACTTAAATAAACCTCACCATAACCGAGATGCTTAGACAACTGGATCTATAAAACTCCTAAAATAAATAAACCATATTTTTTTTTTTGTTTCTCTGGAAAAAATTGTCTCTATAAAAGTATATTTTTAATTTTTAGATTATATACTTATTTATTATTCCATCTTTGCTTTTCATTGTACCACAGACATTTGAATTTACAGATTCAATTCTATAAGTTTATTTTAAGGACATTTCTGGAGATTTCTGGTAAGCAAGAAACCCTCCGGAGTAGTCAATTGACCCTTCATTCCTATATGATGTACGTCAGAGTAGGGCTAGCTGTGTGTAGAGAGGTGGGGGAAACGTAACAGGATGAACCTGAAATGTATTTGTACAGAAATGCGATGTAATGAACACGCGATATAATGGGCATGCGTTATAATGGTCACGCGATGTAATGGACTTGCGATGTAATGGACACGCGATGTAATGGACACGCGATGTAATGGACTTGCGATGTAATGGACACGCGATGTAATGGACTTGCGATGTAATGGACACTTGATGTAATGGACTTGCGATGTAATGGACACGTGATGTAATGGACTTGCGATGTAATAGACACGCGATGTAATGGACTTGCGATGTAATGGACACGCGATGTAATGGACTTGCGATGTAATTGTATACACCCGAAAGACTCACTGACAAGTAGAATATTCCGGACAGCGCAGTTAGTGCTCAATGCGTAGACCCTAACAATCAGGGTCAATATCCCTGTCCGGGTGATATATTTCTAGATTTACACTATCACTCTATAAGCATGTCATAAGAATATACGTGTTTGATTAAAAGTGGAACTGTTAGTAATGCATGGTGCTAAGATAATAATTAATATTAAGAATAAGTGATAGTTTATATATTCACTGTACAGTACATAGCAATAATTATACAACTGGTGAATATACTTTTATAGTTCATACTCGTTTCATAATAAACGTACAAAGAAATGAACCCAATGTTACCTACCATTTGTACAAACTTGCTATCCAACAATCCTTATCCTGGGTTTGAGTTGGCAAATGTCACTAGTTCGAACTCAGGCAGTGACAGGTTGAGGTTGGAGTAGAAAGTTGATAGTAAAATAATTATTTATGATTGTACAGCTTACACGTGTTGTCACTTTATTGACACATTGCTATTTTCACCCTTTAGCATGAAAATAGCATCGTGTGATCAGTATCTGGTGTTTAACAAATGTATTCTTTTCAGCTAAGATTTACTAAGTCTAAAAGCCACTCATCAATAAAAACCTTTTCTAATGTATATTCCTAATGAATAATCCTTTAATTAATATAGAAAAATTACTCCAGACTAGCCTTAAAACTAGAATTTTGGTAAATTAACTTATAGTTGTCTAAAATGACATGATAATATGTAAAAAGTGAGAGCCATAGAAAAAGAACTCCTTCCTTATAAATACATAAATGTAGATAGCTCAACATTCAGTAAAGGTTCTTAGTTGGCGTATCGACTATAGCTACTATCTCCTGCTGTTTAGTAATGAATGAGTAATTTATGCTCTTTTGTTCACAAAGGTGTCCCCTCTCCCTTTTCTTCCGCCCGTCACAACCAATTGTAGTGGCTGATACTTATAAGATGTTGTTGAAGATCTCTGAAAACACCTAAAGAGGCAAATATCATCTCCATCTTAAAAATAGAGTTCTATAAATGCAACGCAAATTTAAAAACATGTTGAATATTATCTTTTAGAAACATTGATGAAATATACAATATCAATGCCACAGCTCTCTACTAGATCAGTGGTATTCAACATGTTCTGTTCTCACACCGCTAAATAAGTTATCATTAATTATGTGTGCTCAAAGTTGTTGGCGCATAATGCAAGTTTATTTATTATATAAATTACAGATATAATATTTGCTATTAAAATAATGTATTAAATATTAAAATTTAAGAGAGAAGAATATAATTTAGGAGTTTAAAAATTTTTCATACCCCTAAAATATCTTTGCCTACCCTCACCCCTCCTTCCCAAAAGGTGAATGCACCAATGCTCCTTATTATAATATACCTATATATATGTTTACTTCATCATATAGCTAGATTGTTTATCTGATACTGTTTAGTTTTATTATGTAATATTGTATATAAGATAATCAACATCACGTAACCCACTTGGTGGCCGCATGGTCTAAGGTAACGCGCACTTTCGCAGTAGACTAGACTGCTGATGACGGGGAGATCAAGGCTCAAATCTCGTTCGGGTGAGTTGAGGGTGTTTTTCCCAAAATTGTTTTCCAAAATCCGTCCAGGCAAATGTGGGTACACTTCCTCTAAACATAATTATCATAATCGTTAAAACCATAAGCGTAATCAAAACAAACAGGTAGTAGGACGTAGTGATAAAAGAATGTTTAAGTGGGAGCCTATAATTATAGAAAAACATTCTACAGACGGTATTATATTGGTAAAATATAGGAACCCTTACACCAACATTGGTGGACACGTGGATCAAATGTAAGGCTCGTCTAGTCTGGTTTAACAGTGTTGGTGGTGTCGAGGTAATAACTACGAACGGGTGTAATAAGAGTAATTTATCATAAATGGTTTCTCAATTTTAATTCATGCAAAAACGTATACATTTCCACTAAAATTCTACTTTAACCCTCGCTTTCAACGTATCAATACAATAAATACGAATATCCCGGGCCAGTAGTAAGTCGTGTTGAATCATAAAAAAACTATGCAATTTCACTGTCGCAACGATGGACAAGCCGACTAAACGTCTCGCTTATTTAGTCTGATTTTCCAGTGATGATAAGATTGGGGTCCGTATCCCGAACGGGTGAGCTGAATGTGGTTTTTTATATTTTACTTTTTTCACCCTCCTTACACACATATGTTGGTACACACTTCCTCTGAATTCTCTTTTTCTCATCCTCACACCAGTAGGCATAGCGTAACTATGAAAAGAACGCCAATAGCAAAAAAGTGAGCTTCTAAACAGAAGTAACAGAATGGGCTGGGAAGGGGAACGTTATATCTGATTATTCTATAAATTGGCTGTATATCACCCGGTTAATGGAAAGATAATTGTAATGTAAGACACTCCATGATAGTGATATGTTCTATCTAACCTCTGTAAGACTCTCTATGATAGTGATATGTCAGATGTAACATCCTTCTATCTAACCTCTGTAAGACCCTCCATGATAGGGATATGTCTATCTAACCTCTGTAAGACTCTCTATGATAGTGATATGTCAGATGTAACATCCTTCTATCTAACCTCTGTAAGACACTCCATGATAGTGATATGTCTATCTAACCTCTGTAAGACTCTCTATGATAGTGATATGTCAGATGTAACATCCTTCTATCTAACCTCTGTAAGACACTCCATGATAGTGATATGTCTATCTAACCTCTGTAAGACCCTATATGATAGGGATATGTCTATCTAACCTCTGTAAGACACTCCATGATAGTGATATGTCTATCTAACCTCTGTAAGACTCTCTATGATAGTGATATGTCAGATGTAACATCCTTCTATCTAACCTCTGTAAGACCCTCCATGATAGTGATATGTCTATCTAACCTCTGTAAGACCCTCCATGATAGTGATATGTCTATATAACCTCTGTAAGACTCTCTATGATAGTAACAGGTCCACGTTGAACCCTGTTCTAGCTCCCAGGCGAGGCGCAGTATCCTTGCAGCCAAACCCTTGTCAGTTACCCTATTGTTTACTTCGAGGTGGTTTCCTGGGTCACAAGCCACAACTCACACGTCCTGTTTGTACACGCCCCTCGTTGTGGCAAGGTAGAACTTGTGTGAGCTAAATACCAGCGACTTTTTTTATTTGAACGTGGGACGTTTCTTTATGTCGCATTGTCTCCGATATATTTAAAATATCTATATAAAATATTTGCCCTCGAGTTATGGTTCATGGACATGAGCACGGAGTGACAGTTGACTGTCGTACGTAGCCTGTATTATAGTTGTTTGATGATTGATGACGTTTCGAAAGGATTGTTTCTCTCTACTAGCGTTGTTTAGTGGTCATTTTCTGAACCAAACGACTGTATAGTTCAATATAATCAGTTGATGGGTCAGATCTGGCCCGCGGGACATTAGTCTGAGGCTATGGCTATCAAACTGGGAGGGCACATCTCCCTAGAAGGTCGCAAAACACTTCCAAAGGAGGAAGAGGGCGTGGTACAATTCGGGATTATCGTTAAAAATATTAAAATGTTGGAGATATTTTTATTATATCACTTTTCTGGAGTAACTAAGATAATTATTTCTTGTGGTGTTGGCAACACTACCTACCAATTGTAACACATTTTGGTAGCAGCCAAAAGTGTGCATGCACATGTTATTTTTTGAGCTTGCGTCCTCAAATTTGCCGCCCAATTATCCTCTTCACTCGCCCCCTAAGCCAAAGGTTCCCAAATTTATTCGATCAAAGGACCTCTTGCACCAGAAAAACCACATTCTGGAGGCCTCAGCGCATTTTTTACACTAATCTTTTGAGAATTCAATAATTACAGTTATATTTTAAAAGAATAAAAGTATACAAATAAAACATCTCACCTGCTCTAGCTGTACCTTTTGCAAATGTCCTTTATAGAGATTTAAAAAGATTGGCAATCCTAATTACAGATGTTATTTTATATTATTAAGGAGCCTGAGATAACTGGTGGAAACTAAGGTCTCCGTGAAGCGCAGTTTGGAAATCATTGCCCTAAGCTACCATTGTGGCCAAGTGCAACATCACAGAATCTTCAACTCTGACTCTTATAAAAACTAAACAGCTTTGTCGACTTTAAATGGACAGCAATTTGCGGTGTGCTGTGTCAAATACAAACTCAATATTCAAGAAGTGATGGAAACAAAACAGTTCCAACCATCACGATAAACTTAGTCCAACTTTTATACCACTATCCTGCCACTGTTAGATTGCTTTTTGTATAAAACAAATAAGTGACTAGAAAGCATTAACAATTTATTTCTAAATATACAAAATACAGGGGTAGGGGCGTGGGAATGGAATTATCTAAAAATGAAGCGCCAGCTAGAAAACGTTGGGAATCACTGGTATAAAGCATCATTCTTATGCTAAACAAACTGTCAGTGATGGAGAGATCGTGTTTCAAATCCCAGTTGGGCATATGAAGATGGTTTTCCCTAAATGGTTTTTCAATCTGCCTTAACGCAAATTCATGTAGATCTACTCTAAATTCAAACTTCCCCTTCCCTAACACATTATCTTAAATAGTTAATATGCGTATAAACCAAACGGGTAGTGAGACGCAGTGACACAAACAATCTCACATGCAGTCTACTATCTACTAGGCACTCGAGGGTTCTCAGCCAGGACAAATGGATAAGACACTTTCCCAATAGGCTAGACTGCCAATGACGGGAAGATTTGACTTGATCCCTGTCGGGTGAACTGAGGGTGGCTTTTCTTTAATAGTTTAACACTCTCCCTACTCTCAAATGCAGGTACACGTCCTCTAAATTACACCTTTATAATCCCTGGTTCAATATCGTAATTAGTGCATAGTCGTATATTAAAAGGTGGTGTAAGGAAAAAACGTAAAATAGCTAAAAATACAGATTCCCTATCAACTGAGTTAAGATGCCGCATACAGGAAACAACGGTTTGGCGTGGAGTGTTGTCAGGATAAGCAGAGTTAGTTGATACTGATTCTGTATCTATGAGATCCTTCTAATAACTCAGTAGAGAGCTATTTGGACAGGTGTGAGAGATAATATATCCCTATATGAGGTGTGTAGAGCAAATAATATATATGGGGGATTAATAAAGATCATCCAGGGGGTTCAAGTGTTCTGAGTAAATGGAGGCTCTCTTTTAGACACAATAATTTACCTAATTATGTAGTTCATTAAACTGTATTAACATAATATTGAAATTACGTACACTCCACTTAATCTTATAGGTAGCAGTTTTTACCTTGGCGCATAACCACAATGGTAGTAAAATGCAATGCTAAAAAATTTACCTTGCTGCATTATACTATATTTTAAGCTACAATATAGTGGGACCATGAAAGGAAAGTTTTATACCTTTCAGTGTTAACAAGATATTATTAAATAAATTTAAAATAAGTTTTCTAATATTTTGCTGTATTTACCACGACTACCGAATTATAAATAAGAGTCCGGAAAATAAGATATATATATATAAAAAAAATCAACATTAAAGAACCTTTAGCACGCATTACATGTTCGTTGTGACTGCAACCACAGGGACAGTTTAAACAAGCTTTGCTTACGCTGGCAACACTACATGGCATGCCACTTATATAGCTATAAAATAATTTTTTATATGCTTATGTACCTACCTGTAGCTTCGGTCAAAAAAGTAACGTATACTATGTGATCTTCTAAGAGAAACATTATCGTCAGCTCGCAGTCAGGTTTAGACAAAGTATGTTATCTTTTACCTTCACTTAGCCTCATTCATCGTGGTCTCCCTATTATTGACAGTCCACCTCCTTGGCGTGGAGCTAGGATCGTAGGAAGTAACTCTACTTGATACCCAGAGCTCAATGAATCTAAATTCAGTCAAACTTACATAGGATAGATGATCATATTACACGCCCATGCCCCACGATGCGTTACAATTATCATAGACCTACATATATTGCCTCCCGATTTATCAGTAATTTATTGAATTTATTAAAAATGAACAACCATATTAATATTCCATGAAGCCATGCTCTTCTGAGACACGTTAAACAGGTAATTGAATATAAATGAATATTTCACTAAAACACCTTTCAATTTACATTTCTTTACTATTAATTATCTTCAAGAAAATGTAATATTTCTTTAAATATAACATGATGCAGTTTTTGTACAAGGATTACTAAACTATTTTTAGATAAAGCTAAACTGCGTCCTCATAAGATAAGTTCCTAGCACAGAGTAAAGCCATTCTTCTTTTTCATGACTTCCCATAAACTTTTATGCTGTAAATATTGGTAGCATTTTACTATTGTATTGGTATTGAAAGGAAGTGATGTACAGTGCATATGTTGTACTCATTGTCACATATGTAGAAGAAACATGGGCAGTGAATCTAAGGGATACAAGGAAGGTGGAGGCCGTGGCAGTGAAGTTTGTGAGGAACGTGCTAGCTGTCACGAGGAGAAACAAGAATGAAGTTATCCGGAGAATGGTTGGGGTACAGGGAATACATAATATATTAGAGGAAGACTGAGATGAGATGTATGGTCATGTAATGAGGAGGGAAAAGGAAAACACACCAAAGATAAAGATAGCAAGGGAGGCCAAGAAAGAAATAGGGGGAACAGATAACAGAAAGTGTTCAAGAGAGAGAAGAAGAATGGAAGAAATTAAAGTAGGAGGGGTGGTGGAGGGATAGAGGAG
The DNA here is from genome assembly GCA_902151445.1 of Timema monikensis. Taxonomy (NCBI): domain Eukaryota; kingdom Metazoa; phylum Arthropoda; class Insecta; order Phasmatodea; family Timematidae; genus Timema; species Timema monikensis. The sequence goes on along the minus strand of CABFVZ010001145.1, from coordinate 64,456 downwards.
TATGGAGGCATTTTACTAAACTAACCTGGCCACAGGCTGGAAACAGATGATGATAATGATGATGATTTATATTATTTTAAATTAAATAACAATTTAATATTTTATATAAATCATGGTTTCCCTCGTGGAACCTTCTGAATTTCACCCACCAAAGTAGCCTCCCTTAGAACCACTGTAAGGTGAAGAAGAAAGGCGCTTTAATTTCCACACTGTTGATATAAAATAATATAGTCTGTTCTTCAGACACTATTCTTAAATACATATTATAAAGAATATTCTAGTAATTGAAAGTTCGTCATATTTTTGGTAGGTCCTGGAAGAATGGTGAGGACAAGTCGAGATTCATCAGCTTGAATTATAACGAGGATAAGATCCTCTTACATTAATTTACCAGTTAGCCGACAAAAAAGCACTAATAAAACTGTGTTATTTAAATAAAAATATTAACAGATCATCTGACGGCCTATTAGTTGGGAAATTAGGTGCAATAAGAGATATCAAAGTGCAGTTCTCGGCACCACGCTAGCGTGTGCCACTGTCGAACGTCAGTTTGAACCTTGTATTTAGGGTTATCATAACGTTCCCTCAGGGAATTTTTGGAATTAGATATCTTACCCTAAAATTAATGGGAGTGTACTGAAGTACAAAAAGATGTAGAATTGGCTTTCTATGCTAGAGAATTTTTGATTATATTTTGTATTAAGTAACTGATTAATATGACAGATAAATGGTACGGAACTCCGTACGGACTTTCTCGCTCTATTGTTTGAAAATGGAGTTATTTACTCAAAACTCGAATTAAATGTGAAACAAAATAGTATAAACTAGCAAACCTAAGCATAAATTGCACTAAAATTAATGTAAAACTTTATCTTTTGAGTCCCGGTTTGAAAATTTATAATTTTGTTTAAAAAAATTAATGTCCTCATTTGTATTTTTGTACCAATAAAACAGATCAATGTTGGGTCCACAAGGATTAACACTTCGTAGTAAAATTTCAACTTCCGGATTAAATTTTTGACATTTTATTAGGTGTTGCAAATCTTCATGCTATCGCATTTCTATTAAATTCGGCATTTATAAATTTTGATCAATAAAAAATGTAAATATCAGTAGCATCTGGTGATCAAAATTCTTAGGCAAGCTTATAAGGAGTACCCCCAAGCTTAAAAGCGGAGGTCCCGGAATGTTTTTAAAAATATTTTATGCTTCAAGAACCTATTTGGAGGTGTGTTTTTTATGATAGTTGAGGCCTTGGGCGTCCTTCTGTTCTGTGATATACATTATTGTGTTAGTATTTATTATATACATATAGTTATAAACTTTCGTTTGTTAGCTTTCACTGATATACACATCAAGACTTTGTGTATGAAATGTTTTGGAAGTAATTTTACAATATCTTGTTCACATGGATTACATACAAGTTTTAGTAGGCGACTACTCACACGGCATTTGTGATTGCATACAATATTTGAAAAAAAAAAGCGTTTTTGCCCTTTTTATAGAAAAATAATGATTGAATGATTTGGAAAATATTGGTATTTAATGTAAATAATTTCTTAATCATTCCTATATGATGACATTTTTTTTAAATTTGTTAATTTAA
>CABFVZ010001145.1:46918-62829 GCA_902151445.1 Timema monikensis | reverse complement strand
TTTAACCTTCTTGAATTAAATTTTTTTTCAAGCATTTGCTGTTTTCTTACAATCACTTTTTTATTAAAAAAAAAAGTAACTGTCTAGCATACGAAGTTTTCTTGTTTACAACCAAAAAGTTTTACAAGAAAAATGTCTTATATAGGACGCGTTCTATTTCCTGAAATTGTATACAAGTTCGGCAAAGCAGATCTTACATTAATTTTGGTATTCACACGACGCCATCATCAGGCTGCAACTTCTTGTACAACTTTTTGTACAAGAAGTTGTGTCGTGTGTAGAGGGCTTAAAGATGTGTAGAAACGGGGTCAGTACAATATTAATTTCCTCTTTCATGCTATGCCAGCCTGTTTTGAAAGGGGAAGAGAGAGGTTGTGACTTCGGTTCTAGTCATCACCTTTTGGGCAAGAGAAGTCGTAGCTCAGCGGCTTGCATTTTTACCTGACATCTGCAACTATTCCCCTTCTTACCCCCCCGAAATCTATGACGTCACAAATAAGAACTACACTAGCTAGAGCAATGGGATGAAAGTTGGACAAATACCGACTTTCAACCACCATTAGATGGACTAGTGAACATCTGGCATGAATGTTACAGTCACTGCCATGTGTGGTTTTTTTTCTCTCAAACCCATCGATGCTTGAATTACATTTAAATGATTACCAGGAGAATATTTTTGCAGACATTAAATAAAATAATTACATAACTTCAATCAAAGGCAAGCAGTGCTTGCCTTGCTTGCCCTAACGCGACGCCACTAGTAAATATTGACTATTGAGTCTAAAATGGATATAGATCATTGTTGTACAAACATTTCTCCTAAGAGGTTTAAGGAAAAACAACAAACTTTTAGAGACTTACTTATATTTTATCAGTCTATGGCATTGGAGAATTATTGCGTTAAAACTTAAGTAGTATCTCTTTACAACTAAAGCTGACAAAATTGTATTAACATATTTGCCAATATATCAGAAACTGTTGGAATTATAAAAACATATTTAATTTTTTTTATTTCTAATAGTAGTACAATTTTGCAATCATAAGTTATTTAGTATCTCAAATAGTTGCGGAGATACGGAAGTTTCCGCTTCTGTAAGGTACCAAAAATATCATTTTCATGGTAAAATGAAAATAACCGATTAATTTATAATATTAATTAACACCTATATACGAATTTTAATCAAAATCATTAGAGTCCATTTTGAGAAAATCGATTTTTTCTCTTTTTGCCCTTTCGTTCTTAATTTTAAGTTCAAACACACATACAGACGTCATTGCAAAGACCACATTTAGGGTTTGGGGGTCTTGAGACGTCGACATCCATCAACCTTTCAGGTTAGATTTTCTTTTGCGGTCGCAATACTTTTACCTTTTGTGTTCGAAAAGTTAAAATATATATATTTACGTATAGCTTGAAAGTGAATGATTTTATAAAAATATTCATCTTATAAATTTTTGTATTATAAAGAGACCTACATATTTGTAACGATAAGTATTTTCATATCTAAAATAGTTTAGGAGATATTATAAAAAAAGATAATTTACGCATCAGACTGGAGCCCTTAAAGTCATTTGGCCAAAATATTGAGATAAGCCATTTTGTTTGTAATATTTAGAAATGTTTATAAATGAAATTTAATCAAAATCGTTAAAGCCGATTTTAAGAAAACTAACTTTTTCTCTCTTTGCCCTTCAGTAAACTACGCTTAATTTTAGGGTTATGTATCCAATTCCAAAAACCCCTCTGGGTAACCTTATGAAAACCATAGATACCAAGTGTTAGCCCAATCGGTAAAATAGTTTAGGCTCTGATTGGAGGTACAGACAGACAGAAAGACAGACGGAAAGTCATAAACCACATTTTTGGATCCGGGGGATCATGAAACGTCAAGATTAATCAAAATCTTTAGTTTGATTTTTTTGACGATCCCAATACTTTCTCTTCTTGTAGGATAGCGAGAAAGTAAAAATGGGTAGTCCTCACTCTCCCATAAAATGAATTTAATGGTACCTTATGTATGCAGAAATTTCCAATTTTGATCATATATCTACAACTATTTAAGAAATGAAGTAACTTATCATTATTAAGTTGTAGAACTATAAAAACATTGTTTAAACTTGGAATATATTTTGTTATAAAACCAAGCTCTAAGCAAGCATTTCTACCCTATATTTATGGATCAATTTTAAATGTGAAACTGATTGTCATGTGCTTTAGTGGACACAGATCTTCATATTATTTCAGTGTTTCTATATTAGTGTATGTTATTTATTTGTGCTCTTTGATGGAGTGTTTCTGCAACAATGTTTATTATTTTATTTCACAAATCTTAAAAGTTTTTAAGAAATATCTCTGTTTTCAGATAAAGAAAGAGATAGGTTATTTGAGATTCACTGTACCATTTATTTTACAACAGTTCGGGATATCCACATTTCCAAACCAATATGGTAGGGATTAAGAAGGTATAATTTATATGTAATACTCCTGCATTAGCGTCGATGGAAGGTGTGATTTTTTCTTTTAAATGTCTTTAGTAAACCCGGATCATAATCATGATCTCTCAATTCAGGTCACCCAGACATGATGCCTTTGTACACGTGCTCCAGTGGATGACACTCTACCTTCTAGATCCCACAGAACAAAACATTAGGGATGACAAAAGTGCATTCTTTGTTGAGTAAATACTTTCACGTTTTCTTGCACTTCATTTTACTGCCCAATAAGTTTATAAGCAGTGACTCACTCAACCTCAGAGAAGCTTATTCGCTACTACCGGTAGAAGACCAGAACGGATAGCCAACAAACCCTGGTGGAATACGTCGAAAAAACCACAAGAAAACTGAAATTATTCTTATTATAAATTAAGGCAACAATAATTAATAAGAAAAGACTTTTATACAACAATCAGAGCCTTATAAAAAATGCTTGGATTTAACGCTAGATATATTAACACATTTTAAAACCCGTCCAAACGATACGCCTAAGCATTAAATATGCTAATGGTTTTATGGTAAAGTAGGACTATATATATAGAAAGTGTCTACACATTTGCGTGAAGTCAGAGTGGAAAACTATTTTGGAAATACCACCCTCAATACACTTGACCAAGGTTCTAACTATGATCTTCCAATCATTGGTAGTCTAATCTTCTGCGAGAGTAGCATCTTAGACCATACGGCCTCCGAAGCAGGCAACGATTTATTAAATTGTTTAAGGATAAACATATGATTTAAGAGGAAATGCCCATCTGGATTGCACGCAGCCGAGACTCTAACCCTAGCCTCCTCCTCAACAAACAACAAAGAAAATGTAAGTCTAACACTCCAGACCACTCAGTCACGTTCCAAGTTATTTATTTTGATCAAAACTTGGTGAAACACTTCCTTGTAAAATCTTTATATTAACACAAGGTTTGAGATGAGGAGGTGTAGCGTCATGAGGTCATAGACAAATCAGGATCATGGGGGCGAAGTGTTCTGGGTAACTTTCATAGAGATAAATAGTGAGACGCCATCAAGAACATTCAAATGCACTAACTACCGAGAGTCAAGTAGAGGGAGATGCTGAATAGCGGGCTTGAATGCACTAACTACTGAGTCACTAGTAGATAAAGATGATGGTTAGTGGGTTTGAATGCACTAACTACTGAGTCACTAGTAGAGTGAATTGCTGGATAGCGGGCTTGAATGCACTAACTACTGAGTCTCTAATAGAGTGAATTTCAGGATAGTGGGCTTGAATACACTAACTACTGAGTCACTAATAGAGTGAATTGCTGGATAGTGGGCTTGAATACACTAACTATTGAGTCACTAATAGAGTGAATTGCTGGATAGTGGGCTTGAATACACTAACTACTGAGTCACTAATAGAGTGAATTGCTGGATAGTGGGCTTGAATGCACTAACTACTGAGTCACTAGTAGAGTGAATTGCTGGATAGTAGGCTTGAATATACTAACTATTGAGTCACTAGTAGAGTGAATTACTGGATAGTGGGCTTGAATACACTAACTACTGAGTCACTAGTTGAGTGAATTGCTGGATAATGGGCTTGAATACACTAACAACTGAGTCACTAATAGAGTGAATTGCTGGATAGTGGGCTTGAATGCACTAACTACTAAGTCACTAGTAGAGTGAATTGTTGGATAGCGGGCTTGAATGCACTAACTACTGAGTCACTAATAGAGTGAATTGCTGGATAGCGGGCTTGAATGCACTAACTACTGAGTCACTAATAGAGTGAATTGCTGGATAGTGGGCTTGAATACACTAACTACTGAGTGACTAGTAGAGTGAATTGCTGGTTAGCGGGCTTGAATGCACTAACTACTGAGTCACTAGTAGAGTGAATTGCTGGTTAGCGGGCTTGAATGCACTAACTACTGAGTCACTAGTAGATAAAGATGCTGAATAGCGGGCTTGAATGCACTAACTACTGAGTCACTAGTAGATAAAATGTTGAATAGTGGGCTTGAATGCACTAACTATTGAGTCACTAGTAGAGTGAATTGCTGGATAGCGGGCTTGAATGCACTAACTACTGAGTCACTAATAGAGTGAATTGCTGGATAGTGGGCTTGAATACACTAACTACTGAGTGACTAGTAGAGTGAATTGCTGGTTAGCGGGCTTGAATGCACTAACTACTGAGTCACTAGTAGATAAAGATGCTGAATAGCGGGCTTGAATGCACTAACTACTGAGTCACTAGTAGATAAAATGTTGAATAGTGGGCTTGAATGCACTAACTATTGAGTCACTAGTAGAGTGAATTGCTGGATAGCGGGCTTGAATGCACTAACTAATGAGTCACTAGTAGAGTGAATTGCTGGTTAGCGGGCTTGAATGCTCTAACTACTGAGTCACTCGTAGAGTGAATTGCTGGTTAGCGGGCTTGAATGCATTAACTACTGAGTCACTAGTAGAGTGAATTGCTGGATAGCGAGATTGAATGCACTAACTACTGAGTCACTAGTAGAGTGAATTGCTGGATAGCGGGCTTGAATGCACTAACTACTGAGTCACTAGTAGAGTGAATTGCTGGATAGCGAGATTGAATGTACTAACTACTGAGTCACTAGTAGAGTGAATTGCTTGTTAGCGGGCTTGGATGCACTAACTACTGAGTCACTAGTAGAGTGAATTGCTGGTTAGCGGGCTTGAATGCACTAACTACTGAGTCACTAGTAGAGTGAATTGCTGGTTATCGGGCTTGAATGCACTAACTACTGAGTCACTAGTAGAGTGAATTGCTGGATAGCGGGCTTGAATCCACTAACTACTGAGTCACTAGTAGAGTGAATTGCTGGTTAACGAGATTGACTCTGACTTTTAAGGTTAAGGATGAGTTGATCCGGGTTTTATTTAACATTTTTTCTTTGGGTGAACGTAAAAATATAATATTTCTTTTTTTCTACATCATCCTACCATACGTGTGGGGAGAACGCATATATTTGTTAATTACGCTAATGTGGTGTAGATTAGGAAAGTAAAATTTAAAGATAATATGGTGAAATAGTTTATAAATAGAGGTAGTGGGAAACCATTTAAGCAAAAACAACTTGAACACAACCAGTAGGAATTCAAATTTGGACCTTCCCTACATCATTAAAATTCCAAACTAATATTTTGTAATTTAGACCGCACCCCACCAAACCCCAAAGCGGGTCATGGAGTACCTAAGGGAAGTAGGGTGTATCCTAAGTGAGATGTAGCAAGTGCGCATTAACAATGGATGGTACAAATTAAATTGCACATATTTTTTAATAAGTATATTTTCAGATATTTACTTCGGATAAAATTACGTTAACTATTTACTTCAGTATTTCCTATTAATAAGGTACATTTATATGATTAATAATCTTACACATTTTCAGGTGTTTTCTTTGGATGAATTTGGGCCTAATAATCTGTTTACGATCGTATTTCATATTAATAGATGATAATAATCCTTAAGTTCATTACTATCTAATTTTAAGAAATAATTATCCAACATTTTTTATGAATCAGATCATTGAAGCCATTCTTAGATTTAATTGAATGGACACAGCTTGTTATTTTTTGCTAGGTTTGAGTCACGCATTATTATTACAACCACAAAGGGGCATAATATGATTAGTTTTGAATAGGTTTAATTTAATCAAAAATGTCCAATACTAGGCCTTTATATACGGTATTATGTTTTTTTAAATTAGTTCTCATTAAATACGTATCGATATATTATAAAACCAAATTAAAATATCACATTTGAAGAAATTCTTCAAAACTCCTTATGATACATATGTCTGTTATTTAAAAAGTAAATAGTATATTAGACGCCCTTTTGTAATGTTTGTAGTTATTATACCTAACTATCCCTACTTTGTAGGAACCTACCCTTTATTTTATAGTTAGGTGAAATGTAATTAAAATCTTTAAAACTGCTTTACTAAATATATATTATAGAATTTTTTTTCTCTGAATAAAATATTCTTTGCTGTTTGCTTCAAATAAGCTACTCTGTGTTCGTTGTTTCAGATAAACTACCCTGTACTTGTTGTTTCAGATAAACTACCCTGTGTTCGTTGTTTCAGATAAACTACCCTGTACTTGTTGTTTCAGATAAACTACCCTGTACTTGTTGTTTCAGATAAACTACCCTGTGTTCGTTGTTTAAGATAAACTACCCTGTGTTTTTTGTTATGTACCAAATACATTTTCACTTTCGCATCCGCACCAGTTATCACATGATTTATCAGGATTACATTGTAATATATTGATTGTGACAAGGAGTTTGAGGTTCAAATCTCAGTAGGGTAAAATTGGGGGTGGTATTCTGTTTATTAAAAACATAGGGCTGCGTCATACAATCCGTTCTTGTTGTACGCCCATGTAGTAATAATGATCATGTGCTAGTGTTATTTAAGGTTGAATTTAGAGGAAGTCTTCCCACATTTGCGTGGAGGTAGAGTGGAAAACCATTAAGAGGAAACCACTCTCAGTAGACTCGATTGGGTCTTCAGTAGAACAGTCTAACAAGAGCGTAATGCCTTGGACAATTTGACCACTGAAGCGGGTAGCAATGTAATATAATATATTGATTTTTATTTTTACTAATATGAATTGGATTATATAGAATACTAGAAATGTGTGTATGGATTTTTAATTTCACCTCTTCTAGTGTGGGAAAAATTATCATTTGATTCAGGGGCTCCATGATCCCAAAAAGTTTGGTAAACTCTGGTCTAGAGGTCTAGGTCTGAAACCAATCCAGGTGTTTTAAAGTTATTTTTCTTAATTGGTTTTCCACTCTAACTTCACGCAAACGTTGGTAAATTTATTCTAAATGTTATTTTACTCATCTCCAACCCCATTAACGTAGGTCTAGTTATAATTATTCCAGCCAAGACTTGTTTTAATAAGAAAGTGTTTAGCGACAGCCAAATATTAACGAGGTTTATCGACACCTTTAAGTACCATATCCTGGTCTACGTTGTTCCAAGCCACAGCTGCCTTACGTGGGTGCGCTAGTTTATGCTGCATTGTTCCCGAGGATGTAGGTGTCGAGGGAAACGCTGTGTAGGTAATTTTCGGCCAAGATTGTGCGAGAAGGGCAAACAATTGATTACGAGATCGAATTACCGGGGAAGTTCACACATGTGTGCACGCGAACGAACGCGCGTGTGAGTGAGTGAGCTGGAGGTGGTTTTATTTATTCACGGTGCATTTAGTAGATACTTGAGGCTGGGTGACTACATTCCGGTTTCGAGTCCCGGTGGCTAGTGTTGGATATTTTTTAAAAATAATTCATTCATGGTATACCTTCTCAATGTAAGAGTGGTATATCTACATCAAACATAAATAAATTATGAATAAAGTTGTTTGCATTTAATTGTATGTGTGTATTGTGTACTTTCCAAACACAGTTATAGTTTAGTAGACTACATGACTTACAAACTAAATTATCCATTATAATTTTATTCTGCACCTTACCTCAGTAAGAGGGCGTTTGCATCTGTTCTAATGCTCTAGGCCAAGGTTTAGTTCCTGACGGGGACCAAATATATATTAGGTTTCTTCTTCGAAGTAATAAACGGAGGCTCGACCTTTTTGGTTTGTTTTTTAAATGTAAATTAACATTATGTGGCATGATTTATTTGTTTGCCATAGATTCGGTCCAGCGTGAACTATGAATTTCCTGAGGTTTCGTTGCAAACTCATACACCCATGAGGACCCACAAACCTTACTCTCTGAACTATTTTCTTATGTAATATCAGTTTATCATTGAATTAATTAGTATTCTCTACTATGATAGACCATGTCACCTAAAAGGCATCGTTCAACGCCTTCGCTCAGTCAGTAACATGTCTGTTGATGCAGGTATGGAGCCCCGAACACGACTACTCGCCAGGTAGAGATACTTCTCATTGGCCAAATTTAAGCTTCCTCTTTCACGGTGGTGAATGGGCTACGAGGGAACTAATTGTGCTGTGTCAAGATAAAGTTGGTTTGTAATCATGTTAGTTGTAGAGGCTGAGGTGGAGGGGTTGTGTGGGGTGTTTGAATGATTACAGGCGTGCACACAAGCTCTTAGTTGGAAAACCTGTAGATACAAGACCTTGTGATAGATGAGGACGTTGATGAGAGGTTGGAGTGATAAAATATATTTGAAGGAGGTTGGCTTTAAGTTAAGAGATTGGATAATGGTGTCTCAGGATAAGGTTGAAGAGTGAGACTACGTTCTGGTGGTCTTGAACTCTCCAGTCCCTTAAGGTCATAAGGTTTGTTAACCACTTCATCCTAAGCAACCCGAAAGTTAGTTTGAAATGATTTATATCAATCCAGAGCTGGTTAGTGTTGCCCACACCATCTGGTGTAAATACCTTGTACTAGTAAAGTTCAGGAAGTGTGGTGGTTTCCCTTTGTCATCCACACGGAATTTATATGAGTGATCGTGAAAGAACCAACCAATTTTGACGAGACAGGTATTTACACATACCTTCCAGGTTTATTTTAAATGCCACAATGGACATGGGACCGACGGCTTTACTTACCCTCCGAAGGAAGTGTTGCTACGGATTTTTATCACTCAAGAAAAATCTGTCGATCTCATCTGGGTTTGAACCCCCGCATGTTGGGTCCTGAAGCGAGTACTTTACTTAGGTCCACGGTTGATCAGTTTGTGCTAATATACTCATTTAGTTAAGTATTTTGTTCAAATGCATGGTTAAGATTTGATAGAGATGAAACATTGCATTGTAAAATTAGTTTTTGGGCAAAAATTCGTTGAAAGATAATTTACTGATTGGATTTTTTTTTAAATTCCAAAAATTTTGAAAATAGCTCTAAAGTTTTTATTCGAAATGTATATATAGAAATGGTTTGGTAGGAAAAATAACAATAATTGTATAATTGTTTTTGGGGTAGAAACTCATTCATGGGTAATTTACAAATGATTGATTTTTCAAAAATTACAAATACATTTAGACTATTACAAATTGATTGTTCCTCACGCTTCTTCAAAACAAATTATGGTACATTTCCTCTCAATTCTACCTAACATTTCCCTTGCGTTTTAGTTATATAAACATATGTGCGTGTATTCGGAGAGAAAAAAATATAAAATACATCTAACACCTGTTCCCAATTCCATCACGTCTTCATAGTTATTGAAGATTAATTTTTTTCAAAACTTGGTAAAATGGTGTTTTCTCAATCCTCAGCACAGTCAGAGCCGTTAATTCAAGAAAAAGGTGCTATCGAATCTGGTAGATTGAATTATTTCCTCTTTTTATAATTTAAAACCACTGAGTCGAACGTCTCATTTATTATTATACTTTTATAAACTAAATTGTGATAAATGACTCGAAAACGTGATCAAAAGTATGACGAATTCACTTTACTTTGCTTGGCACTGTGACTGTTTTGTATTGTAAAATTGTGTTTAATGAAGATTTACTTATAGAAGATCTAAAAGTGTATTTTTCTGTTTAGTACTACCATGAATCGTTTTAAAATGTGCACATAAAGCTTTCCCTTTTCAACACATCTTGTTATTAAGTTCAATTGCTTATGGCCAGTTATTCATAACCTCCTTAGAAGACGAGATTAGTTTAGACCAAGTCTCAAAAGATTATGACATGATATCATAATTGTAATTAAAGTTCAGTCATTTGTCCTCTGCTTTACACATCAGAGATAGAGAGAGAGAACCAGACCTCTTCCATCTTGAAACAAAAAGAGGGGAGGGGGGGGGGAATCTTTGCAGGCAGCTTGCGCCCAAATCTCATTATGGAGTTGTAATTGGCTAGCGAAAGTATCAAGGACAGTCTAATTACTGAGCACGTCTGATTAAGGACAATAATTGTGCAATCTTTCGCGCAGCACGAGTACGTCACGTGGCGTATTGTTTGGCAGTAAGAGAGAAGATTGTTTATACACTTCGCTCTCTCTGAAAGGTAACAGTACTACCATGACCGATTACACCATGACCCTCTCTTATTTGCACCATAGTGTAAGAATGACACTCTACAAATCAGGAGAAATACACTGTGTAAAGGTTCTATTTACCTTTTATGGTGTATATAATTATGATCTATAACACTGATTTAAAAAAAAAATTATAAACTAATTAATTTCATATTTTTGGCAGAGGTATTTAAAGTGTGTGGGTAGGAAACGCAAGTTAAGGCTAGTATTTTGGATACAAAAAATATTTTTGTGGATACATTTAATTTGATTTTCAACGCATAGTAGTATCGTTGACCTTGATGGTATTGTTATAGTAAAGTGCTAACCTCAGGACACGCCGTTCGTGGGTTCAAAGCTATCTGGGGTGTACGGATTTATATTGAGCGATAAAAATACATAAGAGGAAGAGTGCCGTCGGTTGATTGTAACATGTAGCCCTTGAAGGCATGCGAAAATGCCTTTCCCGGCAGAATAGGTAGGCCCTTTCACTCGTGTGCTGACATGGTCAGTTTGTTCAGAAAGTGCACGTTAAATACATAGTAAATATAGTAATACCAACAGTTCTTGAATATTGGTTAGAAATATCTATCAATATGATGAAAATAATTATCTCAACTTAAAAAGTTGATCATCAAATGCCACAATGCGAGTGCCAGGTATTCAAGGACTGTAAAAATTACTAAGGGTATAAAATCGAACTAACCGATAAAGCTACTCAAGTAATAGTTTTAATTTATCATATACAAAATTGCTATAAACATTGTTAGTATAGTCAACCTCAAGTCATTTTCCAACTTAAAGGTTTAAAATGTTGACCAAACATCCCTTAGAGGTTTTAGTTGTACTCTCGTCGGAGTCAAAATTTATTACTATAGTAAATAATAATAGTATCATTTAAGATTATTAAATGTATGAATAACTTTTCAAGCTTTATTGGATGACGATAAGATATTTCTTTGAATGTAGAGGCTCTTTGATATGTCATGTGTCAATGTAAACATAATCATAAATAATACATTAATATTATTATTCTTAATTCCTGATGAAATTATTCACTATGACTGATATTTTTTTTGTTGCATTCTTTGCGTCCTACTGGTACTCCGGGTTCAGTATAAGGAGGGCAAAGGGTCAATTTGAAGAAACTGTACTTTCATTTGCTTAAAGTGACATTGCGAAACTATTGAGGAACAAACTTCTCAGTTCACACGGCTGGGAATCGATCCCCAACCTTTTCATCAGTACAAACAAGATTATACATGACTGGCACCCTAGCCCACATACTCATCAATGACTTAACCTAACATTTAGGAATAAATCGAAAAATTGTTAAATCTAATAAATTATTCTAGAATGTTTATAGAAAGAAAGCGTATGTATTAAAATTCACGGCTAATGTATCGGATCAATTATTGAAATACGAACTTCTAGATAAAGTCAAGCTTTATAGCTTAAACCTAATTCTTCCATCTAGTTCAGAACTGACAAAGGCTACATATAATCGCATTCTAATACAAATTATGGCGCCATCAATTAAGCAAAATAATTAAATGTTTCCCTTTGATTGAATATTTTTCGACTGTTCTGTGTATCAGATGAAAACTGCCCAAGAATACACATAAAAATCGCATCTTATAAAACGTGATTTCGGGTGCTAATTAGTACGCCTTACACGCAGGGCGCCACTGTTGGAATTTTATTACAGGGTTTCTGAAGGCCGTTGTAAGTTTTATTGGTAACTATCAGACTATTATTAGAGTGTTCTAATGATTCCGGACCAATTTTTTTTTTTACCGTGTATTCAATTTGGTGCGGTAGCCTTTTAATGTAAATATCTACTTTGGTTTAAGCTTTTGCCACTAACAAGGCACTCGCTGATATCGATTTCTTACATCGTTCTTGTCAGTATTTCGGTCATAAGTTTATGGTTGTGAAACCAATGGTTTGGAAACCTGTTCTAAGTGGACATTATAGACTTGATTTCAAATATTTCGATTATATTTTATTTAAAAATGTTGTCACGTTTTACATATTTTGTGCAAAGGCAACCCCAAATAGCGTCCTTTTTTTTAAATATACAAGATTATTTACCATCCGGGCTGCCCATATATTTACTAAAATAGAGTAGAGATGAGGAAGGAAGTTTAGAGGAAATTTATCAAGTTTTGTGTGAAAGAAGAATGAAAATATATTTAGTTAGGAAAAAAAAATACCTTCATCACTTTTGAATGTAACTTAATTCGGATATATTCATCATCTTAAACCAGACCAAAAGAACCTGACACCTCAACCTGTTAGTTCACACAGTTATTAGATCATTTTAAGTCTAATTTATTGAGTTTTTGTGTCGTTATATAGAACTGTGAATAATTAAATTGCGTATAACCTGAACGGGTAGTAAGACGCGCTGATGATATTAATAATAATAATAATAATAATAATAATAATAATAATAATAATAGTAATAATAATAAACAATATTTGTTTGTTTTTATATTATCTAGACGAACTAAAGAGAAATAATATTATATATAGTTCACGGCTTCTGAAAATGGTATAAAATACAATTATTACTAAACTTTTTTCTTATATGCTAATAATTAAATTAGAGGATATTTTTTCTGGTTATTTATAAAAGCTCAAAACTTATAGAAGGCTTAAACCATGTTTAAAAAATTAAATTAGAACCTCATATTTAATTATAAAATATCTTTGGAATGAGTAAAACCTCCCTGGATCTAGATGGATATTTCAACATTTGTTGTTTTATTTAATGCGTCTTTTATTTAATAATAACAAAATAAATTCCACGAGGTTACATGAACTTAAAAGGAACAATACCTTGTCAGTAATACTATAGGTTTGTTACCAGTACAACTGAATCTAGAGTGAAATAAACGGTACGATTGTAACAGGTATGTTATTTTATTCCTCTGTCAATCACTAATTGGAATAAAGTGTGACAGAGATTACTCCAAGGTATTACGGTAGTCTGCCAACATTTTAATTCATCAAATTGATGTGATTTACAAGTTTCACCAACGCTTGAGATGTCTGTAAATAAACGACTCAAATTTTCCTACAAACGGAGCCTGTTCTTGTTTGTTTTGTCACTGTTACGTCTTTTCGAGCCACGCACCCCTTTAGCAAATACAAATGTTACACTTCTTTCAAATCTATACCAAAAGGATCTACTTTCTTCCTTTAGAGAATCCAGGATCACTGGTGATTTTTTTCACGCATGATTCCTCATTGTGAATTTCCCGTTCTATCTCCACGTTCATGTGGGTGTAATATTTCTTAAACTTCACTACCCAAAGATCATCATGGTGGTTGAATGTACTAATTACCACAAGTACGAGTGTTTTGAAAAAAACGTTTGAATAAAACATGTTTTCTGTTGTAATCCTTTCATTCAATCTGACAAGTCAGAATTTACTGCCAGTAAAACCCCAGTCATACCATCTTAATAATTAATTTATAAATGTTGAAAATCACTTAATACTTAGATGAGTGGTGTAGATTACACAACAAACTATTTTATTATCCATTAAAGTAGTGATCACAAATACTTTTGGTGTCGAGTGCAAGATCTGGCCACCCATTTATCATTAGAACTAGTGTTGCAGTTACATTAGACGTTACAGACAATTGTTCAATTTATATATATGCAGTTTTTGAAAACATTCACGTTAGTTTTATTTGTAATAGAATTACGTTTTTGGTATAGTTGTATAATTTGTTTTAATTTAGAATGAAAAACATAGATATATGATGAGTTTCCTTTCTCAAACAACATGGAATACTCAACTACATAACTTTTAACTATGACCTGTAGATGATGTCATCGTAGCATCAAAACATATCGAATCTCTAAAAACGTTGCAGGGATTGCAACAGTATCCAAGGAATAGGAAAGTACAGATATGAAGGAATTCAATTTTTACATATCTTTTTCAATTACCTATATTTTAAAAATGTTCACAATTAATTCTGTTTAAATTCCCATGTAATACAAGACACGTAACATGATGCTCGATTACATCATAACATTGTTTTAATGCAATTTGACTCAAAAGTCCACAATTATTAATATATATTAAACTTTTTAAATGTTTGCATAATATCAATTATTGTATCGTATGTGTCTTTAAAAGATATCATAACCTGTGATTACTCTTACCAAACTTTTCTTATATGAATAAAATTATAGTGCATATATTATTATTATGTTACTTGTATAAATGTACAATAATCATTGTATAAATTGTACAACTTTACCAAAAATTGAATTCTAT
The DNA here is from genome assembly GCA_902151445.1 of Timema monikensis. Lineage (NCBI taxonomy): Eukaryota > Metazoa > Arthropoda > Insecta > Phasmatodea > Timematidae > Timema > Timema monikensis. The sequence goes on along the minus strand of CABFVZ010001145.1, from coordinate 48,075 downwards.
TACAAATAATCTTAATCGTTCCTTATGACACCAATAAATTTGTTTTTCAAAAATTCACATTATTATATAAAAGAAAAAGCTTATTTCTGAAAATATACCCAGCTCAGGACGATGCTAAATATTCTATCACATATTATAATTAAAGAAATACAAATCCTATTCCTTTCCATTTATGATAAATTTCTATAGGTTAAATTCTTATATCTATATTAAACGAGTAAAGAATTGATTTGGCTTGATTTATTGCAATTTGTAACCTGTGTAATGTTTACATACATACATACATACATACATACATACATGCATACATACATACATACATACATATATACATACGCACATTACATACATACATACATACATACATACATACATACATACATACATACATACATACATACATACATACATACATACATACATACATAAAAAACATTGGTTTATGCTGACAGTAGAAAAATGTATTTTGTTTAGTGTTTAGTTGCATATAAATATACAATAAAAGGATAGGAATGAAAAAGGTAACATTTTAAACTAAATATACCTACATTTGAGTAGAGGCAGGAATATGCTCCAGGAGTTGAATGTTCTAAATATCATACCACCTATAGACTGGGCTACAAATAACGTGAGATTGGAGCTCAAATCTCAGTCATTTGTACTGAGGGTGGCTATTATTAATTGGTCTTCCTCTCTCCATGTAAATACGGCTATACAAACACAGTTTTAAATGTGTTTTTTAATATGTTGTTTTAATTTTAGTTTAATAATGAGTAATTTTTTTATATTTACCTTTATGATTTTGGACAAAAGGTATAAGGAGTGGAATATAAATAATATATTCAAGTTTTTCAAAAATGTAGATCCATTTCATGGTAGTTGGCTTACTAATGATTTTGGAGATTTTGAATTTTAAATATGAGAAAATAAGTATGATGTTGTTGTAATATTTATTTTTAAACAATTTAAAACGTTCACATTATATTTTCAGTGAGTTTTATTTTAAATAATGAATTAATAAAGCAACTTTACCATACACATTAAAAAATATAATATATAATCAGTACCATCACTTGAATACTTTATTATTGGTTAGTAGGAAGAACCTATCCATAATTATATCGACCTTCGTCAATACTGTTTGGAAATTCCCCCCC
>CABFVZ010001145.1:0-46704 GCA_902151445.1 Timema monikensis | reverse complement strand
ATTGCGCTCATTTAATACCAGGTAAATAAAATGTAGGTTCATATTAGGTGGAACTTGGTAAGGATATAGCAGAGTGCTGAGATCATAACTAAATAAAATTAAATATATTTGAAAATTGACATATTTAAATGGATATAAAAACCTGAAACCTTCATCACATTCCACCAATGCTCTACCACTGAACCACCCAGGAAGTTATGAGGGAAGAATAACCTTCCACACAGGACTGTTCCAGTATGATTCAGTAGTAAAGCATCTTAACGCCAAACTAATGTTCAGGGTTCCAATATTAAGACAAGACCTTCTGAATCACGTTTGTTTGCTGCTCTATGCAAGGTAAGATGTGCTATACACATTGTTGTTTTATATGTAGCTCACTATTTTAACGGGGAACTAAGTTTAACAACGAGTTCTTTACTCACGTTCTTCGACTTCTTGAGGATCACCCAGTGAGTCCAGATTGTATTGGGAGCCTTCCCTTTCACGAGTGCTTGCAGTGCTACTCACTTAAATACGATACTGCTGCAGTTAACTGTGCCGGTAAACGTGCACTCAGCGTAAGATACCCAGAATAGATTTGAATCTAACCTATTCGGTTTTATTTGAATTTTTAACTTTACTTTGATCATAAAAATCTCGTAAAAAATATAAATAACGTAAAAGGTCTTCCCAAAAGTTGCGCGACCCCTCCGGATTAATCCCGCGAACCCCAGGTTGGAAATCACTGCTTTAATCATTCCTTACTCATCCCTAACCCATTAATATGATTAAAAGTTGATAGATCATATGGGTAGTAATCCGTGATGTATTTTGGTTAAACACCAACACCCTTTCAGGTTACACGCATGTGTACCAATTACGCTGATATATTAGGGATGAGGATAGTTAAGCTTACTGGAAGTGTACCCGCATTTTCGTGGAGGTAAAGTGGAAAATAATTTAATAAATAACACGCTTAATAAACCCGAACGGGATTCAAACCCTGATTTCCCTTCCCATCACTGGCAGTCCAGTATATTGCAAGAGTTGCGTTTTAGACAATAATAAGTTTCTTCCTTTGAAAAGTCTTTTCAAAGTCTACAATATCAACCACAGAATAAGTGATTTAATGTTAAAGGCGCTTTTTGAAAAATGATATCAAGAAAGTGTCACGTAATCTTGCTTTACCTTGAACAAACTATATTTATAATCAATAAACATCTGCTCTCACGTGTTCTTAAAACACCAATGATCTCTTTTATTTATCCATACCGGCTTAGCCATTAGCTCTATTGTTTTCTGACCTTCTCGTCCAAACCAGCATTAGCTAAATTATACTAAACAAACGCTCTGAGTGGACTTAATTAAAATAGTTTCAAGAGAAGGTGTATGAATTCACCCAAAGTCAGATACTGTGTGGATACGTAACAGTTTTAAACGTGCATATCACCAGCGACTAGATCTCTATGATTCGCGATTGAACGACACAAATTAACTGCCATTGGACATTTAATTTTAGCTTAAAGTGGTTTGTGCATCTCTTTGAAGTTTCTATATAAGGTCACTCATAATATATTTACTAGTTATTTTATTTATTTCATTATAAACTCCATTGTTCGTGGATCATTGTAGAATGCTACAACTCAAAGTTTAAATCTCCCTTAAGGGTAGTATGTTTTTATAAATATAAGCCCAAATTTTCCTGGCAAGGTTTTAAATTACAAATTGATTTTTCAGTTGTATATTGAAAAATTATAAATTAATTTACGTACCCATTAGTTTCGCAAAATATTGACTTGCTGTCGATGTTCGGATTTCAGCTAGGTGCTCTATTGGGAGTCTCCCTCCAAAATGTGATGTGTGGTTAGTGAATGAAATAAGTTTATATATTTCTTAGCACCACATTTTACTACCAGTTCGAGTTTTCGCTTATATAGCCTATTAATTACGATTGTGGTTTTAGGGATTAGGAAGGTAATATTGAGAGGAGGTGTATCCACTTTTGCGTGGAGGGAGTGTGTAAAACAATTTTGGAAAACCCCCCTCATTACACCCGACCGAGATTTGAACCTCAATCTTCCCGTTATCGGCAGTCTAGCTTACTGTGAAATTAGTGCGTTAGAGCACGCAACCATAGAAGTGGTTCTTTAATTAAATAGACTTGTGCTAAAAATACCAATAAAAATCAATATTATGTTTAGAGGGATGATAAACAGGAGTATTGAGAAAGCTAAGTAATTAAGAATTTAATTATCTGTACGCAATCCCAAATATAACCAAAATAATTAAGGTGTGCAGTGTGAGGTAGGTTGGTCATGTGGTGCGCAGTGTGAGGTGGGTTGGTCATGTGGTGCACGAGCTGAGGGGTTTGGTCATGTAATACGCAGTGTGAGGTGTGTTGGTCATGTGGTGCACGAGCTAAGGGGTTTGGTCATGTAGTGCACAGTGTGAGGTAGGTTGGTCATGTGGTGCACGAGCTAATGGATTTGGTCATTTAGTGCGTAGTGTGAGGTAGGTTGGTCATGTGGTGCACGAGCTAATGGATTTGGTCATTTAGTGCGTAGTGTGAGGTAGGTTGGTCATGTGGTGCTTATTAGAGATGGGGGAAACAGTGATTTTACGATATCAGTTAATACAGTGACTGGGATTTTAAAATATCGGTGATTTATACCAGTGATTTTTCACTTTGACCTGTATTCACAGTCTTTTAATGGACAGATAATTTTTCACTTTCCAAACACGGTCAAGGCTAGTATTTATCTGCTCTCCGACTATCGAGTATCGAGTATCGAGTATGTAGTATGGAGTATGGAGTATGGAGTATTTATGAGCATTGGGTATTTTGTATTTACTCGAATAGTCCCATGAGTATCGGTTGGAAGGAGAACTAACTACTCGGGTGTTTGGTGGCTTGCTAATGGAACTCGATACTTAAAGGCCTAACATAAACTCTTCTTGTTGTCACTGACATTGACAATCGACATACAGCTACCTAATCTTTCAATGTTTCATCTGGGTTTCATGTTGCCTGACTAATGTACAGTCAATACAAAAGTATGCGTTTTAAGATGTTTCATACAGTTAATAAGAAAAGAAAGCAAAACATATGTTATTATAATTTTATAGTGAAATTGTTATGTAATTTGGGCAAAATTAGTTGTCCAACAAACATTATGTTAAACTTTAATACCAATATTAAAACTTATTTGACGTACTATGAGAAACTCTTGTAATTGCGTAACTTATTTAATGATCTGTTTTACTACAGTTAAAATTTATGTGACATTAAAATGAACATAGCCAAATGGCAATTGGTTTAGGAAATGTTGTTTGGAATGCAGGTCATATATAATATTATAGTAGTGTTATTTTATTTTAAATACCGTACATCAAATAGTAGATGAACTATACATATATTAGAAGCAAATAAACTTTAGATTAGAGTATAGGATGATTAGGATCATAAATGCATAGTAAATATTAAGGTTTATTTATATATTTTCTATTTTGTTACTTATATTAATTCATTATTAGCGATTTTGGGGATAGGATCACCGAAAAAAAATAGATTTTTTTTCGTAGCTTACTTTTAAAAAGAATCCGAAGTGTGATTTGCTTAGTAAGCAAGCTTTTCGATTTTGTTATTAACAACAAATATTTTGTATTGAAAACGCCGTTGAATGAAACATTTAAACCATTAAAGTCATTTTTACATAGCAATCTGATACTGTTTTTGAAAAATGAGCTCTACGAGATCAAGTGTTTTAAATAGAAATAGCACGTAAAACATGCCAGTCAATAAGGTCGATTCTCAATTATCTGGTAGAAAATAAAAGAATAACAAGGGCCGCGAAGCGAGTATTTACTCGAGTGTCTTGAGGAAGCAATACTAGCTCCGTGGCTCGAGTAACTGTTGCCATCTGATGCGAGTATGGAGTATCTGCGAGTATGGAATATTTCCGATCACTGATATCTCAATCACCGATACTTTTGAGATCGAGTCACTGGGAGTATCGGTGAAAAAATGGTATCGGTGAAAAAATCACAGTCAGTGATTTATCGCCCATCTCTAGTGCTTATGTGATGACAGGTGTGTACCAACAAATTTAAAATTTAAATTTTACGGACGTTCGATGGAAGGATAATGTGAAAATTGAGTTTTGTGGAGGTTGAATGTCAGGATAGGTATAAGATGGAAGTGTTTCAGGATAGGGTGGAATGTCAGGATAGGTATAAGATGGAAGTGTTTCAGGATAGGGTTGAATGCCAGGATAGGTATAAGATGGAAGTGTTTCAGGATAGGGTTGAATGTCAGGATAAGTTTAAGATGGAAGTGTTTCAGGATAGGGTGGAATGTCAGGATAGGTATAAGATGGAAGTGTTTCAGGATAGGGTGGAATGTCAGGATAGGTATAAGATGGAAGTGTTTCAGGATAGGGTTGAATGTCAGAATAGGTATAAGATGGAAGTGTTTCAGGTTAGGGTGGAATGTCAGGATAGGTATAAGATGGAAGTGTTTCAGGATAGGTTTGAATGTCAGGATAGGTATAAGATGGAAGTGTTTCAGGATAGGGTGGAATGTCAGGATAGGTATAAGATGGAAGTGTTTCAGGATAAGGTTGAATGTCAGGATAGGTATAAGATGGAAGTGTTTCAGGATAGGGTTGAATGTTGAGCCCACGTTATTGCGACGATGCACTTTTGTGTTCTCTAAGGCCATAGTTAATTAGTCAGTTAATAAGAAACGATCAAATATAATGGTACATAGCTATTTGATCGAGCAAAGATAGGTTCTGTTTCAACTTAAGCATTTGATATTTCATTCTGTATTCTGTCTATCAGGATCTTTGTAATGTGGTAACTGGTAAATGGGTGGACAAATTTGAGTAAGATTCAGCAGGGACATTCTTTTAGTCTCGCTTAAAAAATGTGTTGCCACATTTTTTCTTGATATGGTTATTCATTTCAATATGGTAGACCCTCAAATGGTTTTTCGTTTAGTTGCTCATCTCAAGAAATTTAAATTTGTAACTTTAAACAATTGAATAAATTGTGAGTATTTTTTTAAATGTTTACATATATTGAGTAGTTGACGTCTTAATCCAACTGAAAAATTGTAATTATTATTTATTAATATAATTTACTATAGAATATAGTTTTCATTTCTTTTCTGTTTATCTTGATCACTAATATGAAATACTAGCTTATAATCCTAGAATAAATTACAAGAAATATATTTTCATCTATAAATCTAAAGATAAATCTTAATACTGTATTAATGATGAGACCTTTAAGAAGCAAAGTATACTGTTGACATTACTACTAGTAAGACTGTACTAACTATAATAACAAGAAGGGAGCGAGGTTTACTGTTCACAGAACTACTAGTAAGACTGTAGTAACAGTAAGAACATGTAAGGAGCAAGGTCTACTGCTCACAGAACTACTAGTAAGACTGTAGTAACAGTAAGAACATGTAAGGAGCAAGGTCTACTGTTCACAGAACTACTAGTAAGACTGTAGTAACAATAAGAACATGTAAGGAGCAAGGTCTACTGCTCACAGAACTACTAGTAAGACTGTAGTAACAATAAGAACATGTAAGGAACAAGGTCTACTGCTCACAGAACTAGTAGTAAGACTGTAGTAACAGTAAGAACATGTAAGGAGCAAGGTCTACTGCTCACAGAACCATCTAGTAAGACTGTAGTAACAATAAGAACATGTAAGGAGCAAGGTCTACTGCTAACAGAACCACTAGTAAGACTGTAGTAACAATAAGAGCATGGAGGGATCGAGGTCTACTGATAACAAAACTACTAGTTAAGAGACTAATCTTAACACGTTTTCCTATTATACAATATTTGGTCAAGAGTTGACTGTCGAGGCCAACCTATTGAAGTTTTAAGTTTTGAGCGTTAATTTATACTAACCTTTGTAACCTTTGAGATTATTCAAGAGACTCGTGTTTGCATCTCTTGCCAGATAGAAACAGCGAAGATCTAACAATCACGACACTAGTGGTTCAGTACTTACCGGATTATATATAATTTAGACACAGATACCTGTACAAGAATTAACCAAGACATTCTACTTGTTGAGTATCTAGGGATCTTTCAGTTACATAGATTTGAAAATAAAAACTGAAGCTGTTACAGGTACTTTAAACATATTTAGAGCTAGTATTTGTATTATTTGATACATTTGTAGAGTACCATCCTTATATAGCCCAAGAAATATCAAACCACTTTGTTGCATATAATACTAATAGGTCTAATAAGTGCCTGCATTTTAAAGCTTAACCTTTTAACGCGTTTTATTAGCGAGTTATACTGTTATTGAAGTAATATTATGCAAATTGACTTTGTGAATTCTTAAAGTATTTTCTACACATTGAGCAAGCATTTAGTTTATATGTCGTTAAAAGTAAATATTAAAGAGACTACAACCAACCAAACCTGTATACTAAATTTAAGGTATTTATTTATCTCTGCAAAAAACGAGAAATTTGGGTGAATTAAAGAATAAAATCACTACACAAAGTGGTCATGACCATAAGTTTTTATAAAAACAAATACAAGAAACATTTATCTTATTTATTACCGTCTTTAACATTGTGGAAAATTAAAGTTCGTGACCACACAAACAATTTTACATAAAATGCAAGATGTTTTAAATTTTGTAAGTTAACATATATAAGTTCTTACACTACGTGTTGTTTTTATTCGTATGTGACTTTAAGTTATATTTATTTTAAAATATTTAGTGTTTTTATTTAATCAGTCAGAAAGTAAGGCACATTTATGAAGATCGAGAATATAAATACATAATTGTATATTATTATTTCATCATGTAGTTTACGATAAACAATAATTATTTAGAACACATTCTCTCTCAAGAACTTTGGTGATTAAATCAATAATACATCTGATATAGTATTAATGAGTAAACATTTATCTATAAATGTGTTTTAGGCTTGAATTTAAAAATTACCAGCCAACCCCGGATTATTTTAGAATTTCATTAACATCAAAATAATGTATCAACTGTTGACCACCATTGTGATTTAGCGATCATAATTCCTGGTTAAAGATCCAGAGGTCCTGGGTTCTATCCTTGGCGATTCCTAATCTGTTCTGTGAATCAGTGGGAGCTGTATTGGGGTCAAACTCAGCCTCGCGAGGACAAATGAGGAGCCACTTGAATTCAGCTCTGGTTTAAAAAACTGAGACTAACAACTGGCTAGCTTATTGTGCTGACCACATGACACCCTCTATCCACAAATGTTGGCATTATCATTGCTAACGGTGGCGGCCGCTTGGTTGGTATGGCTCGCTTGTGGGATCAAATCATGAAGTTTTATAAGGTATAAATTGATATTAGTAAAAAATTAGATTGATAGAAGATGGCATTGCATTCTAAACAATGTTAATATGTTCACATTGAATAAATACTTTTTAGATGTAGTTTCATTCCTCACCTCTCGTTGAAGTCTCTATGTTGACATTTGATCCTCGGTTAACAATCTCTTGGGTTTCCCCTATTTGCACGTTGTTTCTTCACTATTCACGTCGTGAAAAATAATTCATCCTTCGTGGAAAATAACCAAATAATTTCTAGGAATTTAAGAAACTACAAATTAAATTGTTTTTACCCTCGTTATTAACTAACTACTTAAAATAAACACTTCCATTAATAATGACAGAATAGTATTATGAAACTGAAATGAAATACTAAAACACTAAAGAATTTGTGCCATTTCAATTGAATTATTGCACCAATTTTATTTATAAATTAGTATATTTGTATTTTGTTTAATAATTCATCAATTTATTCTTTCACTACTTTTTTTAATAATAATACAGTAAAACGCCCAATAAATTTTAATTTTAAATAAAATAAAAGAGTCTCAAGATAAATCTAGAACTAATTTTTTTCTTGAATTTAGGGACGTAGAAGAAGGTAGTCATGATGTAAAAGTATATTAAGCACCAAAATTATTATCTCTTCTTCTGCATTTGAAGAAGAAATTTGGAAATATTATAAAGAAACGTGGGCATGTAAAGTTGTAAAAATAGTTGAATAAATAATTTATTACAAATTTCTTAGTAATCGTATTTAAAATAACTTAATAAACAGAGTATTAAAGCACACAGTAATAAAGGAGGGAAGGCTTAAAATAATTTATTGGCACTTAGGCCCTTGGCCACTTTTAGTGTCTTTACAGTTTTACATTGAGATATGGCCGCAGACAATGATGTCTAGTTGGGCTAACAAGACGTATGAAACAACAAAAGACTGTTCTCTCTAGATTGATGAGGAACTGGAATAGGATTGTTTGGGACTTGAAACGTAGAGAGAGAGAGAGAGAGAGGGTAGAGTGGATCATTGTGATGACGTCCGCGGTAAGTGCTCTGCTCTAATTTACCCCTAGTTAACCAATGATTGAGTGGAGATAATTTGTTTTAACAATGTTACCTAGTTAAGGGAGTGACAAGATCGTATTTGTTCCTCTGTCTTGATGAGCTTGTTATGTTATTGGATGTCTTGGTGAGAAGAGAAATAAACGGAAAAAAAAAACCTAGCCAACAGCTTCCTTTGGCAAATATTAGTCATGTTTTTCATTTGAAAGGGAAAGAAAGAAAATTAATGTTTTCTTTTTTTGTTTTGCTTGACAACTTACAAAAAAAAGGGATTATCTTAATTTTTTTATTTGAAGTTTGTTATATTTTAAAGAACAAGTAGTTAATAATTGGTTTATTATGTAATTGTGTTTTATAAAATATAATATTATGACGTCTTATGTAAGCTGGATAAAATAAACGGGCAATCGGACCTACTACAACTCCCTCAGTCGAATCTTGTACTTAAAAGATAAATAAAGAAATTAAAACTTTTATTTTTGTTTGCAACATACAAAAAAAGTATTAACATAAATTTTGAAATAGAATGTATTATATTACAAGTAGTTATTTAATAGTGTATTTTATATCTGTGACACATAAAATATATGACGTCTCATCTTAAAACAAAATTTACAAAATTATGTCCAATGTAGCGGTAAAATTCAAGAAAAACTGTTCACATTCATGGATAGCGATTTTATTATTTTTGGTTGCACAGACAATAATTAATCAATGAGTTTATTAGAAATCAGGTGTAAGTTTATCGCCAGTCTGTTTATCAAACCTCAGTTACATTTGCACCAATAATATTAGTATGTTATTGTAAATCAAATCTCTGGTAAGGCTAACCAGACTGTTTTCTTACAGCTACTCTTAGATTTTCCGATCATCATAATATTGATGAGAAACATATTATGCTATTAGTTATAATACCTGAATTATTTTTTGCAATTAACATATGACCATTCTTACGAAACATTGTTTAATTATTAATAAAAGTGTAATGTATACTTGTATAAATATAGTCTGTGTGTGGCTTATTAAAGAGAGAATATTGTAATTATGAAAAACATCGGCCTTGAGATTATTATGAATATTTAAGTTTTATTTGCCCTGAAAAATAGCTTTTACAATTATGTCTGTCCCCTGCGACAAATCTGAAACAGCTTTATGAATTTAGTTCAAACTTGATATTTAAATGCTATATAGCTATAACTTGTAAGTTTTTGTTAAATTCTATCAAGGCCCTTAATTTTTGGGTAGTTTACTGAAGAGTGACTTTTTTTAAATCCCAAATTTTTGAAAATGGCTTCAAAGTTTTTATTTTGAATTGATATTCAGTAAGTGTTTGACCTCCAAAATGACACTGTTTACTTGATTTTGGCTTAAACAAATTTTTAAGATTACTTACCTATAAGCCATTTTAACAAAATTTGAAATATATTAAAAATGACAACAAAGATTGTGCTCAAGATTTGTAATCGATATGTTTTAATGAATAATTCTAATTATTTTTTGTAATTAAAATATGTAATTTTATAACTAGTTTTAACACTGACTGATTTTTCAAAAATTTGCGTTAAGAAATTAGTTATAATAATGGTGTTCACAACTGGGTATTATTTTACATGAACATAATAATATAGTCGTCTACTTATTTTCCCAACTATTGAAATAATTATATCATAGCGTATAAAATTTAAGACAATTAGATTTAATGTCGTTTGGATTTTGATCTTTTTATAATTTTTTGACTAATAATTCCATCTTGGCCAAAGCTGGTTAATTCAAGTAAAAAGGTTTATAAATTCAGAAATATGGTAATAAAGGTAAAAAGTAAATCTAATATTTTTTATAAAAATAATTAAATCTATGATTATAAATGGTAAAAAGCGTAAACTGTATTAACGTAAAATCTTAAAATAAGCAAAAAGAGCTATAAAGGAGAATGGGCCAAAAAGTGTTAAGGGGAAAACGGATCAAAAGGGTTTAAAGTGCCAAAAGGTCAAATACGCTTAAAAGAGTAAACTGTGCCTGTGGGGATTAAAAGATGAAAAAAGAGAATTGGTTAAGAGGGCTAATTGATAAAAAAAATCAAAAATGACAAAAAGGCAAATAGGGTAAACGGAGTAAACGGGTAAAATTTGCAATAAGAAAAAACGATAAAAAAATGGTTAAGAGGTTAAAAAGGGCTCAAAATGCAAAAAGGATTAAAAGGATGAACGGGCTAAAATGGGTTATTTAAAAGTGGTAAAAATTCAAACAAATATATATTATACTTAAATTTACCTTATTTTTTGGCTCTTTTGTTCTTTCCACCCCTTAGTACGTCAAAATAATACACTTTTTTCCCTTTTTGTCTTTTACACTCCTTTTTTAACTTCATTTTTTTAAATTTGTTTGGATTTACTTCTTACCCATACTATCCCTGTTTAATCATTTATTTTATTTATCGTAACTATTTATCCTTGGATAATCTGAGTAATTCAGGCTTGGGTATAGTAAATTATTTTTGTACTAATCACTAGTGGGTCGTTTCAGCAATGGCTGCAGATTATTGAACTAAAATGTGTTTTAAGCTTTTGTCCGAAAAATATCTATAAAATAAGCCCACACTTCACTTTCTAGTTAAAAGGTTACTCGTAAAAGGCTATCCGCGTTACATAAATATTTAATTTTCTGTGTTTAATTTGAATCAAATTGTATATTTCACCCCTTAAAGCCACGACGAGTACTTTAAAACGACCCCTCTACCAGCTCTCTATTAGTTAACACCAAACCACTCACGTAAGTTTGAGTTGTTATTTTTATAAACAAAGACTAATATTTTATTTACCAATATACAGCTATACACAAATTATGGTTTCCATGGTGATGTAAACAAGGAATGATTGAAAATTGTGTTTTAGTTTTAGGCTAATATTTTGCCGACGTACTGGACCCCCAGCCTTTAAAATTATTGTGTGTTTGTCATAATAAGTTAAGCGTTTTCTCGTATTTTAATTACCAGAATTAGGCTTCTCAAATTATATGCAAGATATCCCTTAGAATACAAGAATTTGTGCGATTGAGAAAATGGGAGCGTCTGTATGTGGCTGTTCTAGTGAGTGTGAGATTGTGTGAGATTTAGATTGTTAGTAATAGAAAGTGAGTGTGAAAGAGTGAATGTGAATGCGTGAGAGAAAGGGTGTGAGAGTGTATGTGTGTATATTAAAGAGAGATTGTGGGAAATATTGTGTGTGTGTGAGACGGAATGTGGGTGGGAGAAAAATAGTGTTTTAGAAAGGTGTGTTTTAAAGAAAATGGGCAAGAGAAATAGAGTGTGTGCGTGAGATAAAGAGAGATTGTAAGAGTGTGTGTGAAAGATATTGTGTGTTTGTAAGAGAGAGTGTGTGAGAAAGATATTGTGTGTTTGTAAGAGAGAGTGTGTGAGAAAGATGTTGTGTGTTTGTAAGAGAGAGTGTGTGAAAGAGAGAATCTGTGAGATAAAGTAATTTTATGGGAGTGGGATTAAGTAATTGTATGAAAGAGAGTGTGTGAGAGAGTGATTGTGTGACAGAGAAAGACTGTGAAAGAGAGAGAAAGAAAAGATAGATGGGTGTATAAAATATTACTTAGAAATATTATCCACTCACATTCAAGTGGTAACATGGAAAGATAATCACATAATTAAACTTATTTGTTTTGAAATATTATTTGAGAAATCAAAAACCAAAACATGTAGTTAAGTCATAAGATAAATGACATATTTAAAAATTACTTTGAAATAATATCATCATAAACTCAAAACTAAGTGGTAGCTAGGGAACACAACTGAACTTTATATTGTATTGTATTTATCAATTTTGAATTACAATACATAACAAAACACAATATAAACATAGTTGTATCGTTTTAATTTATGATTCATTCGAGAAATAAAAGTAAGAATGTATTTTCACGAAATTGAATACTTAAACTTTTAATTTGCGAGTTGTAGTCAATGTTGTTCATTTAAATGCTAATTAACGATGATAATATTCCAATATAAATAAATATCTCCCCAGGATAGGAAAATAATTCCTTCATTTAAAGGATTTGTGTAAAAATTTGCTAGAGCCAGTTATTGTAACGGTCATTTTGTGATCATAGATAAGAATTCAAAAATAAATGAGAAATTAAAGTGTTAATGCAAACAAAATGATATACTTCTAACATACTGTCATTGGTTTGTTAAGTACTGTACATACATTTTGCAAGAAATTTTTTATTTGTTGCGCCATACAGCTCAAATAAGGTTTATTTTAACCAACAATAAATATTTTATTATTAGAATGAGTTATTATTTTTACTAAAGAGAAATAGTTTATTTATAGAATGAGTTAATGTTTTTAACCAAGGACCAATAATTTATTTACTTATACATAAGAGCGGATGCAAATGTTTAAAAACAAAGAAGAGGAAGGATAAAAATTGGCAGTAAAATTATATTGAAATACTATAACCTAACACCATCGGTTTGTTTTATAAGAATACAAATAATTGCCGCAATCTTCAAATTATTAATAAAGTAAGATTAATTTGGTATTCTTTAAAACAAGAGAGTAATTTTTTATTTTAAAATATACAATTATGCACAAATCAAGGTTTCCATGTTGATATAAGCAAATAATTAAAAGCCGAGAATTCTCTGGAAACTCAGATTCTCGTTGAAAACTATTTTCTCCATTGTGAAACCCTAACCTTTAAATTGGAAGGTTGTTTGTCATAATCTATTCAGCTATTTCCTCGCAATTTATAATACTGAAAACGGGCTTTTCAAATTATATGTAAGCTAAATAGGCATACTTAATTTTATACGTATATTTTGCTTAGTAAAATAGGCCGGTAGTTTGATTGTAGATGGATAAAAAGTGCCCCATATTTACTTTATGGCACTATGAACTCGAAAGTAAGCTACATTATTGCACTTATAACAGTCCGTCACCTATCCTTATCTTGAGCTTGTTCTATCCAGCCCACCTCATTACACTATATCTTATCTAGAGCTAGTTCTATCCAGTCCACCTCATTACACCCTATCCCTTTCTTAAGTTTGCTCTATCCAGTCCACATCATTACACCCTATCCCTTTCTTAAGCTTGCTCTATCCAGTCCACCTCATTACACTCTATCCCTTTCTTAAGTTTGCTCTATCTAGTCTACCTCATTACACCAGATCCCTATCTTTAGCTAGATTCATACAGTCCACCTCATTACACCCTATCCCTTTCTTAAGCTTGCTCTATCCAGTCCACCTCATTACACCCTATCCCTTTCTTAAGTTTGCTCTATCTAGTCTACCTCATTACACCATATCCATATCTTTAGCTAGATTCATACAGTCCACCTCATTACCCACATCTCTTTCAGGTCCATTCTAATATTATCCTCCCATCTGGTTCTAGGTCTTCCAAATGGTATCTTCCCATTGAGTTTGTCAGTCAGTTCCCTGAACAAGGTTCTAGATTCCCCCATTCACGCTGCACGTCCTGCTCACCTTAATCCACGAGACATAGTTATTTTAACAATACATTTTGGTGAGTACAGGGTATGTAACTAATCATTAAGTAACTTCCTCCACTCCCCGGTACCTTCATCCTTTTTATTACTAAATATATTTCTAAGCAACTTGTTTTTAAATATCACTATAGAAATAAATTATTTTATTTATTCATCCATTTAGTTATTTAGCTATGAATCTGGCTATCTACCTATCTATTTAACGACACACATATTAATATTTGTGTGAAAAAAATTGAGAGTAATATTTTCATACCTTCAAAAATAAAACATAAAATAATTATATACAATTTTTTGTCTACGTTATTTACTAACCATGTTTTAATCCAGATTTTTTTTTTTTTGCGTCGAGTTACACAAGTTTATAAATTAAATAAATATTATGGTGGAACGTAGCGTGTCAGCGAATTGGTTGTGGACGGGTGTAGTTTGGGCGTAAGTAGGTGATGTTGGGTGTTGAAAAGGAAATGCCATCAAGCGGCCTGATCGTCAACCTGAGAGCGCTAAGGCACGCAAGGAGACCATCAACCGCTTGATGAGAGACCAAAGATGGTTTCACACTTAGAATGAGCCACCTCGGGCGGAGAATTAACATGGTCACGCCTCCCCTTCAACATTAAATTTTTTTAAATAACAAATTATCCCTGAATTTTTAAGCGGTGACTTATTTATCTATTCAAATTCAACACATACATAACTAACAATTGTTTTATCTTGAGCGCGTGGTAACATAGCATCAACTAAATATTAAATTGTAAAATATAGATTAAATACAAATTTATTGAGCTTGGCCCCTTAATATAATAATAACATTCATAAATAATTTATTTTACGCTTAGTTTATATTAAATGATAGCAGTCTTAGCTTGACATTTTTCATTATGGCTCTATCTTTAAAGCTTACAATTCTATAATGAAACCAAGATATGCAAGCCTGTTGTTTATCATGGTAAGGGGAGTGTATCCTTCTTTTACCCTGTAAGGTACCACGCTTGCCTTGCACAATTCCTCCATAGTACAGCTTATAAGATAGGGTCATAGTGTAATACATCAAGGTTAGACTGCTAATTTTAAGTATAAATTGAGTGTCTGTACTTTAAACAGATAGGATCACTCCATTACTTACAATCTTATTAATCCAGAATAACTAACCATCATTTATCAGCCATTGGGTGAAACATTATTCCTGACATTTAACTAAAAGGTTGTGGTTTGTTATGCAGTCATGGTCATTGTGATTAGTTTTCTAAATGTTGGTTTCCTTTAATATTTCCACGTGAACGCATTTCTTAATCACTGAGCCCTTACCTGTATTTGAAGGCTTAATAGTTGGGATATTCTCACCACTTCTTAGTACCCGCTCAGATTATACACGTGCACCCATTACGCTAATAGAGTACGGATAAGAAGGGTGGCATTTTAGAGGAAATTCACCTGAATTTTCGTGGAGGAAGGAATAAACCTCAGTACACACTACCGGGATTCCCACTCTCATATCCCTGTCAACCAATGTTACATTCTAACATGAGGTTGTCACATTTAACTGCGATTTAAACTTATTTAGGATCAGCGCAGTGGTTAGTCTGGGGAGAAAAGTTGCCACATAGCAGGAGTTTGCGTGGTGGTTAGGCTGGCAATCATAGTTGTCACTTAGTGGGAGTTTGCGTGGTGGATAGGATAGGGAGCACAGTTGCCACATAGTGGGAGTTTGTGTGGTGGTTTGGCTGGCAAGAATAGTTGCCGCATAGCGGCAGTTTGCGTGGTGGGTAGGCTGGCAAGAATAGTTGCCACATAGTGGGAGTTTGCGTTGTGGGTAGGCAGTTGAGCATAGTTGCCACATAGGGGGAGTTTGCGTGGTGGGTAGGCCATTGAGCATAGTTGCCACATAGTGGAAGTTTGCGTGGTGGGTAGAATAGGGAGCACGGTTGCCACATAGCGGGAGTCTGCATGTTACTAATATGCAAGCTTACCCAGGGACTGCCGAAATATCTGGCAACGTTCAAAGTTTGCTATGACAAATACCCTTGACGGATTAGTTGAGCATGTTACGAGCCTCCACTCCCTTGACCTCAATCTTAAAGCAGTTTAAAAAGCAGTGTAGTAAAAAAATGCAACCATTGATGTGGGTGTTATATTAGTTTAATAATACACTAATAATCATAACCTCATTACGTGCATTAGTTCGTCTAACTCTCCTTTCGTCTACATCATTATCTCGCAAGCAGGAGAGCTTACAGATAATAATTTGCAAATATAATGTTTAAAGCATTCCAAGATCAAATAGGATAAGACTCATTTTATGAGATGATTCAGTTGTTATCGTGTCCGAAAGTCACAAAGTCTTCTTTCTCACATCAAATATAATTATTATATAACCTATGAATCGTTCAGAGGGAATCTAAGCCCCATAAATGCATTATTGGGTTAAAATAATACCTAACATGAGCCACGGGGTTGTGATGGTAACAAAATCAAAACTAGAAGTTAAGGTAAACTAGGTTGTATCTGCGTTGCTGCCAAGTCAAGTTTGAGGCACAGATTTACGTTCGCAGAAATATTCGGTTCAAACCGGTGCTGATTGTTTGGAGAAATTATTCTGAAATATTAAGGACTAACATAGTTCAATGTAGCGTATATTGTTCCTGTGTTAGCATGTAGTGTCATATACGGGCTAGCTGGTAAATAAAATGCATTCTAATATAATGTGACTGGCTTTAACTATGCTGAATGTGGTTGGTCCAGAGTTTATTACAATCAGGGAAACTTGAGGCTTGTGTAATAGTTGCTAATACCAATTTTTGGCTATATAATTTAATTGGTATAATTATTCCAACTAATATCACAGTAATCTTCAGTTAATTCAACTTCATCGATACAATGACCAGGTAAAACGTTGCATAGATTAAAAGTTATTTTAACCAATCAACGTTCTTAAAGAATAAACTGCTAATAGAATGAGAACACATTTACCCTACGTTCACCCTGTAAGGTAGCAATCCAATCACAAAAATTACAATTAATAATTTTAGACAATAAAAATAAATTTAGACTTATACATGCCGAGAGTGGTAAATAGCTATTAAAATTTAACTACAATAAATACAATTAATTTTACCAAAATCAACGAGATATAATAAAAATATACAAACAAATAGAAGTCAACAAAAATGACCATAGACAGAGTTGTCACTCAGCTGCTAGGAGGTTTTAAACTTCTCTCGCCTTAGCCAAAACAAAATCACATTTAAAGTTGATAACTATACTGATTCAAACTTACAAGGAGCTTCCCGAGTTACGACTGTGAGATAATATTAATATGTAGTTAAACAATTATACAATAATTTGTAGAAACTCTTAGTCAATGTTATAACAATCATATTGAATAAATAATGAATCCCTTAAATAAAACAAAAAAAATATTATATAGCTCCCTATTGGACAAGCGTGCGTTGTTGAGACATCTGCCGGCAGGAACTACAACTCTTCCGTCCAATGGCAGTTCCAGCAGGTCATTTGAAGGTCGTCGAGAAAAATTGGATATCCCTACCCGGTAAGTAGAACAATAATACAATATAAAACGTGATCATATTTCAAGTTATTTTTGATAGTGATAATGAATATATATGACAAGGGTCTGCGCGAGTACAGTCTACAATTTCCATTGTGCAATGCGCACCCTAATTCGCCAAAGAAGCCAAGTGTTGTCCAATGATAATCTTCAGGTATTTAGGGTTTCTAGATCCCAGTGTGAAATAAGACATCTTATTTGATAATCAGAATAATATAATCGACCACCAGTGTTCCTAACAGAGAGTTCCCTTGGAATGTTCATTCAAAATACCCATTGTTGGATTGTTGTTATTATTATTATTAGTGAAGAAAATGTTAATTGTTTTGGAGATCACAAATGATTCGTCACAGCACATTTGAGCTTACGATTATCACTGTTTTACGGGAGCTAAAATCTCCAATTATTTTATTTATTGCAAAATCAAATTGTATTTTATGGTTACTGGCCCTCAAATAGAAAGTTTTTTTTATCTATATTTTAAAATAGTAATTAGCATTTATCAAATTAATACAGTAATGCACTGTAAGATGAATACCTGGGTGGTTTTCGGTCTTAGTATCTTCTCACTAATAATCTTCCACAATAGCTTAGCTCAATATGGTTTGTTTATGAATAATCTGCACTCTAAAAACTTGTGATCTTTACTTGCAGCCTATAATCCAATGTGATTCTTGCACACGCAAGCTGTGTTGGGTGAATAGTAGGCCTACTTTTCAAACATAAAATTACACGAAGAGAAGCAGCCTGGTGGCTACTTCTGAAAGGTGCGTTTCAGTGACAAGATATACTTAATTTTATAGCATTTCTTTCGCGTTCCTAATGCCATAGCGTAAGTAAGTTTTGTCTCTAGGGCCTTTAGATCAGGACTACTAAAAACATATGTACAACCTTTCTGTAGACTTACAGTACAGTATACTACTAAAAAGCCACATTAATGACTCACTCACTGACATTAATGTTTACCCATTTCCAGATGAGCTAGAAACTTGAAATTTGGCAAACATATAGCTTCTAGCCTGTAAACGGCGGGAAAATTCCGAAAAAATTTAATTTAAAAAAAGCAAAGTGATAGAGTAATTTTAAAGTCGGTGCGTACTTTTCTTTGGAGCTTTATTGTGGCTAAACGGTAAGACCTATAAAAAAAACGGCTATGGACTTACATTAGTTTACATCCAATTGCAAAGAAAACTCACTGGGGGTCTAGAGGGGGAGTCCCCAACTAGCAAAGCGAGTTTATTTATTTGGTCAATTTTCCATCATTAATCTACTTATATAAATAATATATTATATTTAAACCATTATTATTCTCAGGTTTACTTTAACTATTTTTCAAACCAAAAAATATATATTTCTTTAAAAAGAGTTTCACGTGTCAGAAATAAATTTAGGCAACATATAAGTAAACGAAGAACATGTCAAATCACCTAGGTTTTAACAGATAACGTGTATTCATCCCATATAAAACAGAATTTTTGTTAAACTGAAATGCAAGATAAATGGCAAACCGTATCCACACTTTAGCTAAGTGCATCATTAAACTTTAAAAGGAATCCAGATAATATCAAAAATTATTTCCTACTTTTAAACCAAGGTAAATGCAATTTCTGAGTGCTCTTAGCTTCCAAGCCTACTTACTTTCTCTATGGACATAGCATGGTTATTAATAAAAATATAAACAACCTTCAATAAACGAAGATTAACTAATCTTGGTTGTTGCCACCAATCAGGGAGTCCGAGCTGTAAAATAGTTAAAGTTATTGGGCTCCGGGTGAAAATTTTGAAGAAAACATTTGATCTGGAACAATTTTGATCTAAGTTAGTTTTATGATACCCATGGAATACCATAACATTAAGATTACTATGCATAGAAAATTAAACAAAATTTATCTACCAAACCAATATATGTATTTTATTTTGGCTTAAAATGTTTTTGTTAAAAAATATATATTAATCCTAAACATAGCTCACGCTCTATTCTATCCCAATTAATAAAAAAAAATTCCATTCAACAAATTACAACTTGATATGTAGGTACTTAAACTATAGCAATTCCCTGCTTAAAAATTTTGGGAAGTTGGTTGAAGGTATGTGACCAGAAGGACTGTAACCAGCCCTGTGGTGTAGTGGTCAGTGCACCTGGTACGACCCTAAGGGTCCTGGGTTGGATTCCCGGCTAATATTTGGGTATTTTTCCCGATAGGGAATGATCCCAACGATTACTAGGGTTTGTTTCATTAAGCTTAAGTTAGTTGAAGACTTACACAGCTTCACAACTTCATTTTCATTATCATTAAATAATCTCATTGTGGGTACGTGAAATAACCTCCATATGTGTACTTTGGACAACGTTCTGTGCCACCAGAGTCTACACAAGATGGGACAGAACCTGGATGTTATATCCCTCACTGATATATGCAATACGATAAAAAAATAATATAATGATCTTTGCGAACAACTCGAAACAATATTGTGTTTATTTTATTTATATAGTGACCATCACTCAAAAGTGTATTCGTTATATTATGTTTCATATTATCAACTATACGATAGTACCTTTTATTTTATAGCTAAGGAATTATTTTGTAGACCTTAACTAATTTTTAAAATTCTTCACCCTTCATAATGGCGGTTTGTTTCAATTCCATTTGTTTGTTTATGTTCATCATGTAGTATGTATTGTTTATTTGGCGGGATTGTTGTTGATAGGTTACGGTTGTAAATTTGTGCTCACATCTTGTATTATCTTATGATTGATGGGCCTATTTGTACAGCTCATCTATCTTATGAATGAAAACTTCATATATTGAAATGTTATTGTCTGGTTTTTAATTTATGTCCTAGATTTCTTTATTGGATTTTTTTATTTAATTTAATAGTTCAATTCTTTCTTTACTAGCCGTAGAGGTTAGAAATTAATTGAACTATCTCAATGCAATTCCCGAATGAAACTAAAGAGGATTTAGATAAGTCTCATTCTCATAGGAGCTCATCCTAGTGCCTAGGTATTGAGCTCACTGACCCTAGGTTCGATTGCATACAGTCCAATTTTCATAGAAAGGGCCTTTTATTGATTACAAACATATTATTTTGCGGCCAACATTTATAACATTTTATCATTTCACTAACCACCTCGGTGGTCGCATAGTCTAACGCATCACTCTCACGCTAGACTGGAATACCGGTGATGGGGAGATTGGGACTCAAATGCTAACTCAGACTGACAGACCTCATCTTTCAACTTTTGATATACTTCTCAACTTTCTTCCAAAAATATCTTAATCCCACTCAACAAATCACGGAGTATTTGTAGTAACTACTCCAGCTGAGTCAACTTATACCTGTATGTAATATTAAATATTTATTCCCCTCCCCAGTCTCATCTTGTAGAGGCACCAGTGAAGAGATTGTCCTCCTATTGAATTTACAAATTTGAATGTTATATCCATCAAACCTATTTATGTCTATACGCTTGTTGGTCGGTACCTACTGGTGAATAATACTGGCATAAAAATTTCTAGAAAATCTTCATATTAACTGCCATAAGGTTTTGTTTCAGCTATTGTAATTGATATTAGCTTAAAAATAACCAATTTAAGCACGTTAAAGAATGTTTGAAGGCGTTTAATATGTCCAAAAGACAAGTCCATGTCTAGAGGAATCATACCAAGCATTTTCTATTGTGGTAAAATCACTAAAGACAATGGCTAGGGCGGTATCACTGACATCTGAGGATCCATCAAGATGGAGGGAAAAGGCTTTTTAATTTGATATATCTGCTTGCAATTGTCCATTCATATTTTCGCCCATTTTTTTCACTCACCACATAACGATATTTTGGTATAAATGTAGGTCTTCAAAAGCAATTCTAATCTCATTTTGATTTTAGAAATGTTCACAAAGTGTACATAATATTTCTCCAAACGTATCCGTAATAAATTTACCATCATTAAACGGTTTTAATGTATTTGAGAGCGTGTGACTTAATTTGAACGATGCAAAGGTCACTGTTTTCCAATTTCAGTTGTAAATCAGGTTTTACGAACAAAGTTTGTCGTTCTTATAACCCGAATTCTTTCAATTCCTTCAATTTGAGTTTTCTAACCTCACCATTGAGTGGATAGTTCATCTGATAGTTGCCATGAATGCTATTGAAGTGTCGTTTCAAATTATATTTTTAGGTATTGTCACTGCAGAATTACAAATTACGCAACAAGATTGGTCTTCTATCATAAGAAAGAAGTACTCAAGCTCCCACTCTGTTACAAGGCTCAGTACGAGTGTAAAACAGTCCTTATTTACGTCATGAAAAACAACAATGATGGGAAAAGCATGTTGGCGAGTAATGAATCCGAAAAAACAATAACACAAAGCGCATTTGCTAAACACCAAAACACTGATCTGAAACATCCCACGTCTTAGGACAGTCATCATCTATCTGGTCTCAAGCGGTAACAAATGGAACTTAAATGCAATGATTATTTTGCCGTGACCTCTGTTGGTCATGTGACCCAACTACCACCAAAGAAGGATTGCTACCTTTCTGCTTAAGTGGAGTGTACATAGCTCTACATTTTGGTAAACAATTTATATGGTATGGCTACTTAAAATGCTTTTAGTTTAATATATTATCTCGCATGATTTGAATTTATAGCTATAAGCAGTTGATCAATCTCCTAAGAACTTTTTTACTATAGTTTATATTGTGAGACTGAAATACTAAACCACGTGAAAATGGTTATTCTCCATGAATATATTGTACTTTTGAATATTGTATTAATTTGGTTTCTTTATACCCAAGGACATAAATGTTATAATGCAACGGACCTTAAAATAGAGGAATTTACTAATAACTCATAAAATGTGTGAAACAAACTAATATATACTGATTCCTAAACAGTCCAAGAAAGAAAATAAATGTGATAATATTTACTCTTACATAAACATTGAGAAATAAAAGCATATATGCCCACCAAATAGCATAACAATCAATTTCATATTTCTAAGTATTTGATAAAAAATGTATATATATGTTTGTTAATAGTTCAGAAACAATAGGTTTTATAAAAATATAATCTAAATTAAAATATTTCTAATTTTTAAAAATACTACAGCTTTACTATTAAAAATTATTTACAATTCAAATAGTTGCGAAGATATGGTCAAAATTGAAATTTTCTTTATAAGTCAGTCATTTTCATGGAAAAATATAAATCACCATTTTGTTTGTAATTTTAAACACTGTCTGGATAGAAAATGTAACCAAAATAGTTAAATCGGATTTTGAGGATATCGAATTGTTTTCTCTTTTAGCCTTTCAGTAATCCATCCTTAATATTTAGGGCTAGATATCTAATCCCTAAGACTCCTCGGGAGAGCCTTATGAAAACCCCAAGTACCAAGTTTTAGCCCAATCGATACAATCATTTCGGCTCTTGTACAGCCTTACGATACCCAAGAACCACTTTTTGGGTCCAGTGGGTCATGACACTCGATATTTTTCCAAATCTCGAATTTTTCCCCTTACTATCACAATACGTCTTTCTTCTAGGGGTCGAGAGAAAGAAAATATCAACTCCAAATCAAAAGAGAAATCGTGGTTGATATTTAATTTTAAGAAGTAAAGAAAGATGTTAAGACTGTAGTAACGATACGAACATGAGACAGTTCTTAACATATTTTACCTAACATTTTTTAAATTCAGGGAGCGAGGGATACTGTTCACAAAACTAATAGCTACTGTCCTTACAGTTTCATTATAAAGTGTGAGAATTATTTATATTATATATCATAGAACAACTGTATATTTAGCGTACAGCCTGAACGGGTAATAAGAAGCGAGGATAAAAAAAACTGTATATTTTCTTATAGATCTTATTCAAAGAGTCGAGCCAGTATCTGTATGAAAGAAGAATGTTAACCCGCAATGTGGGGAGGAAACAACGTCGCCTGAGATTGAACTCCAACCTCACGGGTCAGAGTAAACCATTCGGAACGTACAAATAATCCTGGTGGTATGTTGAGATCTAAGTATACTTCCTTGGACAATCCATGTTTATCTTCAATGGCAGTGCGATTACATTCCTCCTTGGACGAGGATAAAACGAGACGGATAGAGGTATCCCCAGTCTACGGAGAGAGAGAGAGAGAAGATTCCACCATCAGCGACTATTTCTAAACGGTCCAGCTATTAAAAACATCACATTCCCTGTGCCGATATCCATTAGAGCTCACATATAGCATGTTGTGTGAGCGGACAACACCCGGGGAAGATCACCACTAGGATTGTGAATGTTGGTGACCTCTTGTTTCTGCCAGCGTGGCGAATATTTAAACACAGGGACTTGGGGTACGGCTATCTCCACATATGATCAGCCACGGTTTCATATCGGCTACAGCAGCTAGGACCAAGCTTCGTACCACGGCTCGCGTACATCTTTGGGGCGATCTGATTTGTGCACAGGAGAATACTTCCCACAAGATACGTCTTGGCCAATCGTGAAATAGTCGCAGTCGGTGTCAAAAGGGATTATGTCCTTTATTAGACATACTTATTTTATTGTGTTCTGAGACTTTACCCGTAATTGTCTATCCTTATATTTTAACTAATTCTTTTTAGCGTATCTCACCCAGTTTTGTCGGTCAGATATTGGTGCTCCTCTACTGGAAGTGGTGTATATGCAACCACATTCTTAGGTGCGGTTACTTCAAACCGATTATATTTTGTGGTGATGATGATTATGATTATGTGGTGCCAGTAGAAATATTAATCCTATCTGAAGCCTAACTAACCTGACCATGAAGACCATAGGAATAATTCCCCTTAGGAAAACATACTTATGTTACCGCTGGGTATTAAACCCGGAACCTCTAGTTCAGTAGCCATGAATGCTAACCACCAGCCTAAGAATTAAGCTGTATTCACACTAATGAGATGAGAAGCAGGACGGTAAAATGTATAGGAAGTACACTAAAATTTGTGCAAAAGAATAATGGGAGACTTTCAAGCTGAATTTCTACATACCCAAATAAATTTGGCAACCATGTAGGGATTTACCGGAAACACCCGAGATTTTCCGAATCCCCAGATTTCGTTTCTTTCTACGATTACGGTGGTCACATGGCTCATATTAAAGTATGGATGTAAGTTAATTAATTACATACAATTGGAAATTACAATTGTGCTTCTCTACCAGTGAAGTTACTTAATAAAATCTGATCACCATAAGAGGTAGCTTTAAGAATAGTCTTATTTAAATAATAAGTGTACGAACAGTAACAAGTATTGAATATAAGCTCCTATTTTCCAATTTAGTAGTAAAATTGACTTCGTCTTTCAAAATCAACCAATGCATAGTAATTAGCTTTGTGTATGCATCTAGGAAAGAAAATCCAACAGATTTTCATTCTCTTAAATAACTTTTTTGGTTGATTTTATAAAATAACTTAAATCCAGACCAAACACAAAATATAGCCACCAGCAGTTAATTAATCACGGTGAAAGTAGAATCTCAAATATCACCAGTGATATATTTTTTGACCATGCTGGGAATCCGACCCAGAACTCCTAGTTCAGTAGGAGGAATTTCTACTGGGTGAACTAAGGCTTAAGATTAGTAAAAACGTTCTATTTATACTGAACGCTTCTAACTTATAGCTTGTATACAGTAGAATCGTTGTAGAAAGGTAAATCTAGGTGAATTCGATTTAGAGGAAATTTACCCAGAATTTGCATTGAAAAAGATAGGAAAACTATTTAGAGGAAAAATCTCTCATTACATTTGGCTCTAAGTCCAGCCCCAAACTTCTTGTTACCAACACACATAAATTGATCCTTACCTACATATACACGAAATCATTCATATATGCATAGATTCAGACTAACATACAGACATGCACATTGCACACATACAAGATAATATACATGTATAGACGAAAACACACATAAATATAGACAACATGCAATAATTACACTTTTTGTTTTGTATCAATTAGCTCTATGCATAATTTAAATTGTAAAGAAAATATTGTCCTAAACGAGCACTTGCAGTATATAGCCCCGTGTTACTGCGATCACATAGCAGTTGCTGGATAAAGCCCCTTGTTACTGCGAGCACACAGCAGTTGCAGGATATAGCCTCTTGTTACTGCGATGACACAGCAGTTGCAGGATATAGCCCCTTGTTACTGCGAGCTCACAGCAGTTGCAGGATATAGCCCCTTGTTACTGCGAGCACACAGCAGTTGCAGGATATAGCCTCTTGTTACTGCGATCATACAGCAGTTGCAGGATATATCCCCTTGTTACTGCGAGCACATAGCAGTTGCAGGATATAGCCCCTTGTTACTGCGAGCACACAACAGTTGCAGGATATAGCCTCTTGTTACTGCGAGCACACAGCACTTGCAGGATATAGTCTCTTGTTACTGCGAGCACACAGCAGTTGCAGGATATAGCCCCTTGTTACTGCGAGCACACAGCAGTTGCAGTATATAGCCCCTTGTTACTGCGAGCACACAGCAGTTGCAGTATATAGCCCCTTGTTACTGCGAGCACATAGCAGTTGCAGGATATAGCCCCTTGTTACTGCGATCACACAGCAGTTGCAGGATATAGCCCCTTGTTACTGCGAGCACACAGCAGTTGCAGTATTCTGTACGCGTGAGAAGAAAACAGCTTATCAGAAAATATACCGAAACAAAGAGCTAGAAATAAATATATTAAGATTCCGTGAGGAAGGTATTTTTATACATGCAAACTTTTTTTTTCAACAGTGATAACATTCTACTTTTTATTATTATTAATTTATAAGTTTTATATTATATATGAAAAGTTTGAAATGCATAAAAGGCATTACTTTACTATAAGTCATTTATATGAAAATTGTCTTAAGGGTTCTTCTAACTGTCAATATGTTCCTTTCCGTCTAAATCGGACTGTGGCTGTGTTAATAATTATGGCTGGGTTTGAGTGCCGCTACGTGAACTGTTATCATAGCTATATCTTGATTTTCTTACGAATGAACCTTTTAGAAAAATTAAATCAAACATATGTATATTAAGGTAGGAGTGTAGAGACTCGAGAAAAAGACAGTAACTGTGCAGTTTTATAGCAACACTTTTTTGGTCAATGTTTCAATAAACAAAACAAAAAAAAGAGTCAAACATTCTTCACATGGTGGTATCAACAGTTGTTGAGTATTTGTCATGAGCTTTGCAGCATTAGATAATATATTTTTTAAATGAAGAGACAAAGTTGTCATTCGATTCCAGGGCAAACTCGATAGATATTCAACAACTGTTGAGGTCACCATGTGAAGACTATTAAACTCTATATGTTCGTATTTGATCAATGTTGACCAAAAAAAGTTTTGATATAAAAACTGCAAAAATACGGACCTTTTCTCGCCTTCCTTATCTCACCACCTTAAACTGGTAACTGGTAACTGTAACTGTAAAACAAGTTATTTCTTATCTAAATTGGGCTGTATTTTAAACAGGATATTATTTATTGCCGGTCCGATACCTTAGATCAATCAGTAGCGTGTCTGTCAACTGAGCTAAGGGTTTCGAGCTTGATTCCCGGCATGGCTAAAAAAGTATAATTGATGAAATGAGGGATTCCACTTTCACAGTGATAAATTAACGGCTGGGGGGGTGTTGTGTTATTCTAGATACATTCATATTAGATTCATATCAAAAGTGACAGGTTATATGATTTGACTTGAAACTAGGTTTAGAGTCGTTTCTAGAAAACAGATAAGACTCTCCATATGAAAATTGAACTGTATTATTATTATTATTATTATTATTATTATTATTAGCACCGCGTCTTACTACCCATTCGGGTTATACACACTTACGCTAATGTGTAATGGTAGGGTGATTGTTATATGAGATAGAGGACCTACAGTTTAACGTGGAATCCGAACCACGATGGAGACCTGGCATTCCCCACATTCACAAGATGTCTTGTCAGAGGTGAAGGAAGGGTTTGGAAATCAGATAAATCTGTTCCGGGACCGAGGATTGATCCCCGGCCGCCAGCACAGAAGTCTGACACATTACCCCTAGACCACCAGGTCATCCTAATTGAACTGTAAAATGTATATTTATGAAAAAAGTTTATAAATATGCTGCCTTTACTGCTCGATAAACGCTTTAGTAAGAAATGTTCTGCTCCAACAAGTGACAAGTAGGTGTTATATTGAGGTGGGTGGTTAGCGAGTGTATCGAATGATTATCAAATTGTTCGTTATTTGGAAAAATTTGAAAAATAATTCTCTAGAGAAATCTCAAATAATTAGGCTACATGTGATATTAGTAATAAAACATTAAATTTATTGTCTTTGCTGTGTTAATAACAATGTTTATAAATTGTCTTTCTAGTTTAAAAATTTTTTTTACCATAATTTGGGTATATGACTTAGATGAATTGAACGAAACCAATATACTTGTTGGTTAGTATCCAAGCGTCTTCAGAGGTAACTATTTTCCATCAACGTCAACCAGTATTTGAGTAGCAGTCAGGTTTATACAAGAGGTTTGTACGCCTGACCCATAGAGCAGAAGGCCAGGGTTTAGCCCCCACTGGTTGTCCTGATGTGTATTTTAACTAATGTGTTTTTTAAAACGTTTTTCATGTCCATTTTATTATATATTTCCTTTCCTCAACCATAGGGTTTTTAAAATTCCCAATGTTACTAGTATTACAACCAAGCCACAAACTCTTCATTATTTTATTAATGCTTGGCTTCCGACTTACATGGTAGACCTTTAAACTAAACATACATAAAAAGACCTACGCTCAAATTAATGAATATTTTTTTAATAGTAACATTTCAACTTTAAAAGTAACATTTCATAGAAGGTGTACAAAATGTTACTGTGCTATACTCGCTTCGCAGTTAATTGACTTTGGCAATGAGGTTGAGAATTTGAGTCCCAGATATATGGTGTTTTCCCATTCTGTACACAGACCAATGATAGTCCTTTAAGCTACCCTAATCATGCCAAGCCTATTGGATGGTCTCGTCATAGACTGACTTGCCGGTGATGGTGAAGCTGAAGTTTGAATCTCGTTCGGAGGCTCTGAAAACTATTTGGCCCATTAAATTATCAATGTATTATTTCAACCTCTTCTCCAGGATGATACGTGTGCATTTATTATCATCCATTATACTAATCACAAACCTCTTACACTAAGTCATTAATAGCCGTTGGTTTTTAAATTAATTCTAAAATATCAATTGAATGAAAATAGGCGTTATTACCGTACAAACAGAAAAGGCATTAGTGTAAGAAATATTAGTTGGGGGCAGTACTTTCTACAGTTTTCATATCAAAACACTTTCTTGTTCAAAATAACTAGATATGTATCCAGTGTAAACATAGAGTTGAGTTTTCTTCACATGATGACAACAACAGTTGTTGAATATCTGTAAAGGTAGTCCTAGAGTTTAATGACTACTTTTACACTTCATTTAAAAGCTTTGTCATCTAATGCTGCTATACTAATGGGAGATATTAATCAACTGTTGAGATCATCGTGTGAACAAAATTAGACTCTTTGTTTCTACTGAAGCAATATTGGATTTATTTTGGCCAAAAAAAATTTTTTCTGTAAAAACTGCAAAAACCACTACACTTATCTCGCGTTACATACACTCGCACCTTTTTAGAGGTTCAAATCAATTTATTACTTAAGATAAGGGAATAAAGCCACAGGTTTTGATTACTGAAAACATTAAGGTGTTATTATTTAATTATTTATATACAGTTCAAATGTCATGGGACGAGTCTTTATTTGACCTCTAAACATATTACCAAATCTACTTATTCCTACGTCAGGTCATGTTATCAGTCAATGTAGCTTTTGATTGATATTTTATATGGCTATAAAATAACACTAATAATATTGAAACGTTTATAATTGTTGACTACAAAGAACTATGCTTACTACTGCAATACTATTATAACTGGTTTACTTAGATTAAATAACAGTTGTTGAAGGAGTGAGACAAAATAATCTCTTTCTCGTTTTTATATTTTCATGTTCCATGATTTACTAACCCTCCTCCCCCCTTGATGTTGATACTAGACTTCCTAATATAGCTTAGCTTTACGTACCCATTGGTAGTTTTGTTAATATTAGAAATTCATGAAACTATATCTAAGCGTATATTTTTTTGCCTTAGCTCACAGCTACAGTTAACAAGAAGTCTTAGATAATATGTTTCTAATATTAAACAAGGTTTTAAAAAACCAATATAAACATCAAACATATTGTGAAAAATTTTGTTTCAATAACTCTATCTACAAACTATTTAACATATTCCTGGATGTAATCATATATTTTAGGCCTACACACTTGAATGGAACCATATAATATAATAAAGAGGCTTGAATTAATTAAATGATTTATTTATATTTACAAGTCTTTAAAAAAAACCATATGTTAAAATTTACTATTTAACTTTATATCATAAGTGTATTAATAATCTAGTATTTATCCTGTGGATTTGCTCATATTAAATAATACATCAAAATATCTTAGTAAACATCGGTGGTCTTGGAGTAAAGTGCTTGCCTCAGCACCCAATGTTCTTGGGTTCGAATCCAGCTGGCTTAAACGGATTTTTCTTGAGTGATAGAAATCCGTGCCATAGCTTCCTTTGGAGGGGAAGTAAAGCCATTGGTCCAATGTCGATAGTGGGCTGTAACGGAACCCTTGAAGGTATGGGAAATTACCCTTCTCTATAAAATTGGTAGGATCTTTTGCTTTCGCCCATAGAAATTTTCATTTGCTGATATAATCAGTCGGTTCAGAAAGTTCACGGTAAATAGTTTAAATGGAAAAAATAAAACATAACATATTAGGCAATTTTAACTGTTAGAAAAGAATGAAGCTTATTCGATATGAATGTTTTATGTGCATATGAAGATTCACAAAAAATAACCACAAACTCACCATATTCCCTTCCCCTCCCACCCCTTGTCATATCACTTGCCCTCTTCTGTAGCCGCAATACCAGCTGTGACGAATAATAGCTACTTGGCTGCTGATGAGATAGTTTGATATTTTATACTCTATAGGTCTTCCCAATGGTCTCTTACCTTTGAGTTTTCTAGGCAATAACCTGAAAAATTGTTCTTCCAATAAAAGTTATATGACTATATTCTAAGTGGTCAGAAGCCTTTTATTAATATATTATAAATAAATACATGGACATGGTACTTGAATCCGACATGACAATGGTTTTATCACTTGGCTGTTTCAGTTCCAAGGTCTAACAAACACGACTTCTTACTTAAGTCCAAATAATATGACCGCGTTAGATTACATATATTTAGAGCTATCAGAAACACAGCCAGGGGGGCCCAAGGTCAACATATCTACCACAGGTTAAATTACTGGGATATGTCGAGCATGTGCATAGCAATCTTATGTGCTAGAATAAGCATACATTGCCAATTTTAACACTACATCTCATTCAGTAGTACATATATAGTCTGAGCTAGGACTTCTTGGTTAAATTACATATATTGTTTAAAAATGTGTAATTTGTGAAGTTGGGAAATTTTCAGTTACATTTTCATCCATTTAACTGGATATTGTGTATGATAAATAGTCTAAAATATTTTGTAAATGGAGTGGTTTAACATTCGATTATTTCACGTTAAATGTATCTGATGAAATACACAATATACATAAAAGTAAATAAAAATCGGTGGACATGCAAGCTAAGGTGTCATTTTTAAATGGTCTGATTTATTAATTACGTGTTTATTGGAACTTGAATCCTAATAGGTTTTACTAACTGGTTTCCCTTGCTACCTCCACTCGAAATCATGTTCATTTGATCTAAAACTATAACTCCCTTAATATTAGGCCTAAGCCATTAGTGTGAATATGCAATAAGCTAAGCTGGATAGTCTATCGTGGTAAACATCCCAAAATAAAATAATTATGTCTCTTTATACTTAACACATGTCGAAGTGTTCTCTAAATA
Source organism: Timema monikensis (assembly GCA_902151445.1). Classification (NCBI taxonomy): domain Eukaryota; kingdom Metazoa; phylum Arthropoda; class Insecta; order Phasmatodea; family Timematidae; genus Timema; species Timema monikensis. The sequence goes on along the minus strand of CABFVZ010001145.1, from coordinate 15,199 downwards.
ATATTTGCATCTTATATATTTCAAAATTAATCAAAACAATCCCAATATATTGTATCTAATAAGGTTACCCATATTAGTTCATGGAGGGACATGCGTTCAAATGTGTGGAAAGATAATTTTCATAAAAGGGGTCCTCTATAAATTTGACGTAATAATTTAAAGAACATTTTTAATTAATACGATGTAAGTGGTGCGGCGAGAAGAAATTCCGAACTATACAGGACCAGCTGATAGCAAAATGGTTTACCTACTTTTCAGCCTCACTATCTCGGCTCGATCCAAGAAACAACCTTTGTTCTCCGATACTATCTGAACTCACCGAAAACGATTTGTTATTTGAAATGTTGACAGAGATAACTTTACAATAAGATAATTATTAATTAATATAAGGCTAATTAAAAAATAGCATCTTGTCTTTTCACAAGTTAGGGTTAAACGTACTAATTACACTAACATTTAATGAATGAGAACGGTTGAATTTAGAGAATGTGCACCCACATTTTAGTTGATAGAGAAAGAGAGAGAGAGAGTATGTGGAAAAAATGTGAAGAAAAACCATCCTCAGTACACCCGACCAAGATTCAATCCCCGAACTCCCCTTCATCGGTGAGCCAGGAAATTTTGAAGTGACGTCAGACAATGCGGCCGCTGAAAAGGGTGAAAATTGATATTAAAAGTATATGTAAAACCCCACCACTACCACAGGGTTCCGTTTCTCACAAGAGGTATTTTATCGTGCGATGTTTATTCTGACGTTGCTTTCAGACGAGAGGGAAAATAACGCCTGTTCTTCATGATCAGTTGAGCTTTTGACATAATGCAGGATACAAGCGGCTGTTCTAGATCGCTGGCGTGGGAATTTTACCACGCAATTATTCATCTCCCTGTGTAAGCGATCCCATTTTAACCAATGTATCTAAGCTGATATAATTCACGTAAGATAATCATCGCGTGATAAAACACCTGTCTTGTGAAATGGCACTTCAGGTGGGAGAGTAGAAGACGAGAGTTAAGGTCAGTATTTTTGCAATATTTATAGCAAAATATTTGGGCTAAAATAAATAAAATATAGTTCCAGTAGAATAAATAGAGTTTAATTTTCCTTGCATGGGGATATCAACGGCTGTTGAATATGTGCCAGGAACATACTGGCATTAGTTGATATGTTGATATTACCATGTAGAGAAAATAATTCCCTATGTTTGTGGCTAGCCACATTTAATTTATTTTGACCAAAACAAATGTTATCATATATAAACTTCAAAAACACTGGCATTTTATTGCGTCCCCTCCACCCCCAAATTAAGGGCTCTGTAGATTCCTAGAGGGGGCAAACTATTTCCAGGTGGGAGGGACTGAATAGACCTGTCTCCCATTCTGAAACAGCAGGCTCTCATATTCCTCCACTGCTGCTGTTTCCAGGTGGAGGGTCTGAATAGACCTGACTCTCATTCTGAAACAGCGAGCTCTCACATTCCTCCACTGCTGCTGTTTCCAGGTGGGAGGGTCTGAATAGACCTGACTCTCATTCTGAAACAGCAAGCTCTCATATTCCTCTACTTGCTGCTGTTTCCAGGTGGGAAGGACTGAATAGACCTGACTCCCATGCTGAAACAGTGAGCTCTCACATTCCTCCACTGCTGCTGTTTTAGAAAGCAGCGAAAGAATAGGACAAAGAGTTTGCCTCCGGACCGACGAGTCCCGATGAGGCTCTGTTGTCTAGCGCCTCCAACCATTTTATCGTAAGGCCCGGTGTCCTGTACCTGTGTGCTACTCCATGCCGTGACGTGTCACGGGGTCATCCTCTTGCCAGGAGTGACCTGTTGACCTTCTTCAGCACACAACGATGCTGGGCTCATAATTACACTGGTGGCAGACTTAACCTAACCTTCCGCGGCTACCACGAGGAGCTCACGATCTGCACAGCAGATACCAGGTGAAGAGGTCTACCTGCCTTCGGCGAGGAAGAGTGAGCTATGTGCGAGACCTGTCATCGCTCCTGGAGACAGCCGGTTCATCCTCAGGGCGGTCTTACACCAATATATGTCTTTAACATAAGAAATAATATTATTTTATAAATTATATGCTAAAAGAGTCGACCTCAGTGGTCTTCGGGTAAAGTGCTCTCCTTGGGATCCGATGTCCGTGTGTTGAAACTCAGCCAAGGGTGACGGACTTTCCTTTGGAGGGAGAGTAAAGCCGTTGGTCCCATTTAGATTGTGGCATGTAGAAGAACCCTGGAAGGTATATACAATATTTTTTCCCGGCAAAACTAGTAGGACCATTCGCGCTCGCCCATGGAAATTCAGTGTGGAAGGCAACGGGGAGCCACAGCATTTACTGAACCCCCCTAGTATATTGAATTTCTATCAGAAAGTGCGGACACCACTAACCAACCGAAATGTTAAGTGTTTGCCCCTCTTCGGATGGATAGAAATCTATCAAACCAAACTTCGGGTTGTTGAGTGAAGGAGATGATAGAAGGTTTAACACCACCCTTGATGAAAATGTGTCTTAATACCTTACCTCAAATTTTCTTGATTCCAAAGAGGAAAATGTTGTTCCAAATGGTGGCCCACGCTCACTGAAAGTGTGGACCTCTCAGTATCCTGGGGGAAGATGTGGACTATCTAATGATTCTAATAAGATCTGTATTTATAAAGGCCATGGTTGCATTTTATTATATATTTATCTGACTAATCTTCTGTGACTGGTGCTGTTGCATCTTCGCAACAGCTGTACATTTTTTATTTTTTTAAACATTTAAGGTAATGAGGTCAGTATTTATAATTGAATTCCTACTGTTTAGTTTGATGTCATCAGACATTAAAGAAAATGGTTTTTTTTCGGAGATAACGGGAGTTATAACTGGTGCCATCTAGGAATGTTGCGAATAAGCAACGGCGTCAGTCGTGATCTCATACGTCTGGCTCATTGCCACCGCATGTTTAAGATAAAATACTACAGTAATCATGTAGAAGTAAGTAATCAGTAATTTTGTAATTACAATAAAATATAAAATAATGGCATACAAAATTTGTGTTATATTGTTTTGTCGCGAGAAAGTACAAATGTATTCTGGTTGCCAAATTTGGTTTTGTTTGTCCCTTTCCCGCTCACTTATATTTATGGGAAGCAGATTTGTTTTTCAGTGAACTTTAGAGATGTGACCCAACTACTTGGGTTCATAAAGCTTCACTATGAGAGTAGTTGACTGTGTAGTGAACTATGAGAGTAGTTGACTGTGTAGTGAACTATTGATGCCTTATACCCTGTGGCCTTTAGGGTGTGTTATTACAAACTGGAGAGAAATAAAAAGGTGGCACTTCTCAGGTGTACCCCAGGTCTATTTTTAAAATCAAATAATATCGATATACTGCCATAAACCACGTGACTACTGTTATGTGCATCTTTGAACTCAATTAACCAAGATAATTTAACCTTTGAATAAGTAGTCAGTGAAATCTTTAGGGTTTGCACCTTAGACTATTTTGTGCCTCCACAGTGAGCCTGTCACACCAGGCAGTGTGACTATAGCCCATCTACGGTAGGAATGTAAGTGACAACTAACAATACCTACCAGATCTACTCTCATATTTATCCACTCGCCAAACCCTATGATCTTGAAGAGCTTGTGTTGACCTTCTGTCACTTTTGGCAGTCAAAGATTTCGTATCAAACATTTTGTTTTTCATTATATTTTTCTTTCAACCCTTTAACATATTCTACTCTCTGTCAGCTACCACCCCCCTTATAGCGAATGGGCTCTTCTATCTTGTCCATCATGAGTATTGTCAATCTACCACAGGTAGAGGACTAAAATAAAAAAAAAAAAACTAGCCCCTCTGCATTAACATGTGCACCTTGAAGCTGTAATTTTAAAACTTGAATTATATATTTTAACAAACTACTATCAATAAACTAAATATTTTCTCCCAGGCAACGCTGGGTTCTTCAAATAGTATTTTATAAAAGGTTTGTAAAATATATTATTTTACTAAAGAGTCTAAATTGGTCATCAAAGTTACATCATTCCTAAATGACACCAGTTTATTAAAGAAAGTTTTAAAATATATGAGAGTGAAACAGAACAATAAATTTACCTTGATCCTTTGACAAATGATCTAATATGACTTTAATCCCCTAGCCCCTTTGACAAATGATCTAATATTACTTTACTTTCCTCACCCCTTTGACAAATGATCTAATATGACTTTACTTTCCTCGCCCCTTTGACAAATGATCTAATATTACTTTACTTTCCTCACCCCTTTGACAAATGATCTAATATGACTTTACTTTCCTCGTCCCTTTGACAAATGATCTAATATGACTTTACTTTCCTCGCCCCTTTGACAAATGATCTAATATGACTTTACTTTCCTCGTCCCTTTGACAAATGATCTAATATTACTTTACTTTCCTCGCCCCTTTGACAAATGATCTAATATGACTTTACTTTCCTCGTCCCTTTGACAAATGATCTAATATGACTTTACTTTCCTCGTCCATTTGACAAATGTTCTAATATAACAATTTTCTCGACAAAGTGATAAATAATCTTTAGAACTGCAAAAAAAAAATTAAGCTAGAGTGAACCAATTACATAAATAATAATCTACGTTTTAAATGCACAATTCTGAAAAAAAAAAAAATGTTATCAGAATGGACTATACCACTTTTTTTGACCAATTTAACCATCAAATAAGTGTGTTTATTGAGTTTTAATTGTTGCAAATAAGTATTAATTTGAGTTAATTTTGCTAATGTTTGCATACGTTCAAAATATTATGCAAAAATAACAATCTTCTAAATATAATTAATAAAGCTCCCCTGGATAATCTAAACGAGTTTTGTAATATAATATAATTTTGGGAAGAAGCAACTTTCATAAATACAAACTTTCTTTTACGTTCAAAATATTAATATTTTTTAATTTTTTAAGTGTTATGTCTAAGGTGTTGATAATATCTGGTAAAAGTGACAGCTCTGTAGATCACACATTTATACTCGAAAGTAGAAAAACTAACAACTATAAGAGTCAGATAATGTTCGTCCCAAGAAAACAGGATTGTAGAGGATTGTGTAAGATTGTATACCTAAAATCCAAACTAATGGGATGCCCAAACCCTCTGATATATTCTATACCTTTATCGCATAGAATTTTATCTAATAAGAAAGCCCAAGTCAATAGCTTAAGGCTTCCATGTCAACATAAGAAAAAATGGCTGATCGTATGAAATGAATTGATGCAAATATTTACTAAATTATATTTTAAAAAAATTCATTACAAGTCAGTTTGTTATCATAATCATAAAATTTTCCTAAATCAATACCCATATTGGTCATCATACAGACTTGGTGTAAGTCTTGTCTGAAACGTCATTATTAATTGATATTTTAATAACATTATATCTGTGATTTTATCATAATATTAAAACTATTATCATTTTTAGCAGGTGTAAAATCATCCCATATTAAATATCACAACATATGAACATTAGGTTCTACTTCAAGTTGCATCACTGTATCGTGTTGGAGTCACCTGAACACACTATATATATATATATATATATATATATATTTTTAAATCCTCAATTTACGACCACATTCTGTTTCCTTGAACAAAAGGCACGACGGGGTAAAGCTATGAAAGTATGATTTATATCGGAACATTAAAATAGAACTGACCCCATACTGACAAAGAAATGAATTCATGAAAAAAGGCTGGAGACTTAGCTGTCCCTCCATATTAAAGTGACACACGGTTAGTGGCTGCCCTGGATTCGTGGGTAACGTACCAGAAAATACGAGGATTCTGGGTCCATGTTTAATTTTAGTTGTTGTATTCAAGACAATCTTACTCTTTATAGTTTCATTTATTTACTTTACTGCACCCGCCTCGGTGGCGTAGTTGGCTAACGCACTAGTCGTGTTGAGCTCGACTGCTGAGGACGGGGAGATCAGGGTTCGAATCTCGGTCGGGTGAACTGGGGGTGGTTTTTCCTTAATGGTTTTCCACTCTTCCTCCATGCAAATGCGGGTTCACTTCCTCTCATTTAACCTTCCCAATTCTTAATCCATTAGCGTAATTAGTACTTAGAGCGTATAACCCGAATGGGTAGTAAGACGCGGTGCTAAATATTATTATTATTATTATTACTTTACTGCGAACATGACAATGTGCAATTTCTATTCATTCCTTTCATTTTGGAGTTAAAAAAACCGGCAAAAACATTGATTTTACTATCCCCAAATATTACAGTTTAGAAAACGTATATTCTAACCTACAACCTTTTATTAAAAGGTTTGTTTAAGGATGTTGCTTATGTGTGACGCCACGATAGGTCAAGATCTTTTATGGTAATGAAAGATATAACGTTGATAAAAAAAAACTATAACTTCTTAAATAATTCTATAAATAGTCTAACAGTATCATAAAATTATTATTTTTTATCTAAAAATATTATTTTGTACCCACAGTTTTTAAAATCTTCTACATATTAAGCTATTTTGCTTGATTACGAAAACAGCTTGTACCAGTCTTCCCGCCAGGATGTAAAATAAAAAAGTCTGTTAAAACATTAACATGTCTATCTAAAATCAGAAAAAAGTAAAGAGCAAATTTTTGAAGCAAATCAATATTTTCAATTTTCTCGTTACCGGCACAGATTTATCTAATTACCAAACCCTTCCTTCACCTCTGACAAGACGTGTATTAATCAATCACAACTTGTGAATGTGGGGAATGCCAAGCCTCCACTGTGGTTTGGATTCCACGTTATGCTGTAGGTCCTTCATTTCATCTCACAATCACCCTACCATTACACTTTAGCGCAGGTGCGTATAAACCGAACGGGTAGTAAGACGCGGTGCTAATAATGATAATAATAATAATAATAATAATAATATTTTCAAGGCACGATTAGTAAAGTGACTGTGTAAGCTCGTAAGAGAGAAAAGGGAAGTATTATCAGTAGATAAAATGGAGGCGTGGCAGGTTGAAATGATAGTCTTCTTCCTTCTCTTTCTGTTTCGTAAGAGAGAGAGAGGGGAAGTATTATCACCATATAAATCGGAAGCATGGTAGGTTGAAATGATAGTCTTCTTCCATCTCTTTCTGTTTCGTACATTGGAATTTAAGTTTTTGTTTAGAGTGCTTAGTTGCCGCAGGTTAAGATGCAAACCGTTTCGCAAAATAACTTTATAATCCCCAAAGTTGTCAAATAATTTGAAATGTATATTTAACTATTTCTTTTTAAAATATTGGTGAGTTTTTGAATTAGTCGTCCTGTTATCCAGAGGCGATATTGGCCATAAGCTTACATAAAATAAATCAATTGTATGTACATCCGGAATTATAGAGCCTTATAGCAATGATGTTTTAAAATGCCTATAATATTATAGAAATAACTATTCAATAATAAATCTAATTTTATTAATTTTAGCCTATTAGGTATTAATAATAAATCTCCCTCATACCTAGGTAATAATAACTTTCTCTAATACACCTAAGGAAAAATATATATCTCTCATACGTGTATGGAATAATGGGATTAAAATTATTTTTCTTACATTTGCAAATTAAATATTATTTAAAAAAATTAAAAATAATTTTAAGTATTATATGTTTTTGAAGAAGAATTTTAGCTAGAAATATTTACTCTATCTTTAATTCGGTTTTTATAGAAAACACTAAAATAAAGGTTTTTAATTTTATTATTTGCTCAAAACTCCGGTCCCTTTGTTTCAAAATAGACGTGGTTTTCATTGTGATCGCAAGATATCATATACAGCAATATAAAAAGTGATCTTGTTACATATTACAAGTACGTCATCAAAAAAAATGGATATTAAATTTTGTTTTAAAAATATCCAAACTTTTGACTAAGAATAATGTATATTCCTATATTAAACCTTTTATTTTTATAGTTGATCACGACTTTTAGCATCGGTTCTAGAAAACTTTCAAAAACATCTTACAATTTACTATATATTAGGTAGAAGCTGATTTTATTCTTCAATAGTTTACAGACAAATTTTCATAGAAAGGCTCATTAAGAAAATACAAATTTTTGCGGATGAAATTGAAAACCTTTTACTATTTCAATAGTGTTATTTTAAGTATTGATAATATATACAAAATGTGACCGTTTGAGACCACATTACTCGATGTATGAATACATGAAATTAAATCTAGTAGCTTTGTATCCGTCAGAATAAAGTCTTATATGACAATTGAACTGTATCCTAGTTCCAGCGGTTCTTTGCTTTGTTGTGTGCAAAAAGACGAAAACAATGGAAACCAAATGGCTATAGATTAGTTCGTGTAATTAAGGGGGTGTTTTAAATCTACAACGGGCACAGGAACAGGAATTTCGGAACCAGCCAATGACTAATATATATATATATATATATATATAAAGAGAATTGTATATTATTGGTAAGAATTTAACTAATAGTTACAAAGCTATTTAGAACTGCTCTTGTGAATTTCTATGTCAAGTCATATAGTCTTCAACTGTTACTTTTAATAATATATATATATATATATATATATATATATATATATATTATACCTATACCTAAGTGGTCTTGATCTAAAGTGTTTGTCTCAGGACCCAATGTTTGTTGGTGGATTTTTATCATTGATAAAAAAATCCGTAGTACAAGTTCTTTCGAAGGCGAAGTAAAGATGATTGATCCCATGTCGATTGTGGCAAGTATGTGTAATATTGGTAAAAAAAATTGTTGGTAAATTGGCAGAATCCTTCACTCTCTCTCATAGAAATTTTTATAACCAGTCGGTTCAGAAAGTACATGTTAAATACCTCAAATACATATATTTACACTACCTATACACTAATACCAATAGTATGGTGAAATATTATCAATGTTGGCCCAATAAAAATATATTTCTATTCTATAAAATATTATTCTTCCAGAGCCCTCCTTTATTGATACATTATGTGTGTTAATACCTATATAGTGTGTATTTTAATATATATTAAATAATATACATAACACATGTGTATCTGTGTTTTATGAGTAAATAAACTTACTGTTTTCTCAGAAATAACTGTAAAACTGCCCTTCTTAGGATATTAAAAAAACTTCCTAGCGTTTTGTATAAAGAGATTATTTATAAAAACTTGCAGATAAGTGAACAGCCTCGTCTGGGAGTTGTCTGTAGTTCTGTAGACTCCATTGTGTATGACTAGTGGAATTATGATAACAAGAGTCTAAGAGCTTCCCCTGATGGTTATGCTCTCCATAGGTGGGATCCCCCATACCTATAGTGGCAATAATATTCTATTTTTTATAGCTTGACCAAGTAAGAAATACCATCTTTAATATTATTTCACAGTTTTATTACCCCACGTGGTAGATATTCCTAACGTTTCCCAACCACTTTGGATAAAATAAGTCATCGTGGTTTTTCTCTTTAGAAAGAATATGTTTTCTTGAATTGAGTAGTCGTTTAAAAAAAGTATCACATAAAAAAACTATTATGTAGCCAACAAAAGCAAACACGAAATTTAAATGATTTTAGATACCACGCTTATAATTTGGAATTCCATTGTGCTTGTAGAAATACTTATTTTACCGGTTGCTTAAAATTTTGTCAACCAAATATCTTAACACGATAATTTTTTTATAAATTAAGAAGTATTCCTTCTAATTAGCTATACATAGAGACACCGAAATTTTGCGATATGGGTTTTTACGAAATTTTATCCTGCACACTAAAATTACTTTCAAAACATATCTAAATACAAATGAAGAATTTTTGAAATTATAATATATACGCGAAATAAAACGAAATACCGTTAAATATTATCGCAAAATTGACCATTTTGGATTTTAAATAGGAATTATGGTCAATAATATCTATCAAAAGTTTAAACTGCAGATTATACGTATTGACGTATGAATACAAGAAAGTGTATCTGATCAATTTGAAGGCTGTCAGGCTAGATTATTCCTATAAAAACTTGACTGAACACATTTCTGAGCTCTAATCTAATGATATTCACGTCAGTAGGCAGGAGGGATGAATTGTCAACTCGACTGGTCTGGTTTTCTGGACTGAGAGGTTGGGGCTCAAATCTCTACCTCGTTTACTGGGGTTGTTTTTCATTAAATGGGTTTGCACTTTACTTTTATGTAGATGCAGATACACTCCATATGAAACTGTACCAACCTCTTTCATAACTAGTAGTTGTGAATATAATATATTATATATTAGCTTAGATAGGTTAGATGAATAGAAAAAATTCTGATGATGAAAAAGAATTGTATTTATAAATTTATCTGGTAATGTACTCACTTTCATCATCTTAAGAACCATGATTTTTAGCAGACCCCAGCCAATAAAACCATTATTTTAAATACTAAAATATTCCTACCTCCTTAACAAAAAAATAATATATAAAATCTTTCGGTGTTGAAATTATTTTAATCACAAAACACGCATCTTCTTTAACATATTTTCACTAGATGAGAACTTCTTACGAATTCCTGAACCAGTTCTATTTTATAGCTAAAACTACTTTCGTTATTTTTCAAAGTAACGGATTGGAGAGGGAGAGGGGGAGAAGCCGTGCTAAATTGAGCAGTCCTATTAAAAGCCATTTACAGTATAAGAGACAAACATAACATACAATTTGTGGAGGTGAGTAGAAGGGGTTTCAGGAGCGTATAAAACTACACTAATCGCCATCACTTAACCTCGCCACGTAGCCTCCTGAAACAGAAACTCCAATTACTAGCTTACCGTACAATATAACACAATGTAGACACCCTAGATTCTTATCAATGGGTAGAGGGAGACTTATCTTTAAGACCATAAATGGGTATAAACATAAATACATTACTCACATTAATAAAACATTTCTCGTCTTATGATGGTGATTTCCATGTGAGAGATTACATTTTTATTTGCTCATAATATAAAAAGGTAAAAGCAACACTCACCTCACCCTCAAAGCCCTATATAATATGGACAATTAAGGCTTTTGTGTCCCTCTTTTGAGTAAAGACACTGACTATCCCAAATTAAAATAATTATATATACGTCGGAAGACAATCTTATATTTAAAGGCATTAATGATATATTATAAAATATTATAATTATGATTCAATTAGAACGATGACTTTTAGGACGTCCAGTTAGATATTTGTGTATTTTAATTGTAATCTTAAAGAATAATGTATAGTAAAGGCAAGCCGAGGTCATGAATTCTGTAATTTTTGTAATAAAGCCCTTTTCCAGTAAAAATAATTTAAATATGGCCTTAGTAGTTACATTTAGTTTAATTTTCTTCAAATAGTTTTGTCACTATTTTCTGAATATTTGTTAAGCATAATGGGATTTGATCAGAAATTTTTTAAATTAAAAGAAAAAGTTATGTTTAAGTTCAGCTATACTCATTATAAATGTTCAAGAAATGTTTAGAATATATTTATTATATTTTGACCCAAAAAGTCTTACTGTTTTTTAAACTAAAATGAACTTATCTTAATTCGCGTTATATTAACATCCGACCATAGTAAGTAAACTATAGTGGTAATATTTATAAAATTTAAATGTTTTACTAACATTGCAACCTATTGACTATAAACGTGACCTCATCTCTATTCTTTACCATAGATCATCCCAAAACTCATGTCAAGGTCAATTGATGTGTAAAATACATCCAAACAATATTATATTATTATTATTATTATTATTATTATTATTACGCTTTAGTATTAAAATAAGTCTCAAAGTAGTAAGAAATATACCACGCAGTCAACCATGCTGGTAATATAATTATAATGAGTTGTTAATATTATTTTTGTGACATTTTAAAATATTCATACAAATAATTTTGTAACAATCCTGATTTTTTCTTTTTGAGTTGCGTCTTACTAAATTTTCATAAATAGGTTTTTAATAAACTACCTTTAAATAAGTTCTACTCCTAAGCACAAACACATCATCTTGTTAATCACAATAATCAACATTTATTAATTAAATTTTAAACAAAAGATTTCTAATATATTTTAAAAATTTAAAATTTTCAAAAATCTATATGGAAACTACTTTAATATTATATGTTATATGAATAAAAACGTATTCTTATTTATGATGAAAAACTATCCAAAGACTCCCATTTTTAATTCAATCTTCAAGGTCTATTTCAAAAACATTTAAGTTTTTCTATAATTTGTCGTAATTAAAATACCCTTAAATTATTATACATCAATAAACAGTCACATTATTATTGATATGTAAGATAGTCTCCCAATACCGGATTAGAACCGAATCACCAAATAATTTTTTTTTAATATTTATATCCAAATTTTAATCCCAAACTGAGTATAAAGCTTTATTTTTCACGTTTACGTCAAACTACGTAAATATACTTTTGAGAAAAATTGTTATAGCCATTTTCTAAATAATTCTAATTTTAAAAAATCGCTTCTCAGCAAAAGACCCGTTATAGAATTTTTTAACAAAACTAAGTATGCATGGGTTATCTGTCACGTCAAACACTCCTAAGGTAACCATTTGGTACCAAGTCCTTTAGGACAATTCTTAAATATTTCAAAGTTTTTGAAAAATCAATCATCAGTAAGTTACACATAAATGATGTCTACCCCTAAAACAAACATACAATGGTACTTGTCATAACAAGCACTAATAAAATGTCCATTTGGAACTAAATCATTAGTCATATTTGTAAAATATTGTAAGTTTTTGAAAAATCAGTAATCAGTAAAATACCCATAAAATAGGTTTTACCACCCAAAGAATGTTTATAGTGTTATTTGTCCTGTCAAACAAATCCTATATATGCATTTTAAACCAAATCGTTATAGGCATTTTCGAAATATTGGAATTCAAAAATTACTCATCAGCCTTGAAGGGCTATAGTAAAACTATCATTTTTGGTATAGCCCTGTAATATTATTTAAATATAAAGTTTGAACAAATTTCATCAAACCGTTTTGTATCCGTGGCCAGGGGGCAAAGAGACAGACAGACACGGGGACAGCCAGAATAGTAAAATCCCCTTTTGGGGATTCGTGTTCATATAAAACGTACAACTTTATTATAATCTCAAGATCAATTTTTTCACGATCACAATACTCTCTCTTGATATGCGAAAAGAGTTAGCTAACTATGAGGCATTCTAGGAGGAACATTTTACAGAAGGCTGACAATAATCTGATCAGCCCCGATTGCAGGTTAGTAGGGAGGAAGATGGTTGCAGGTAGTAGGGAGGAAGATGGTTGCAGGTAGTAGGGAGGAAGATGGTTGCAGGTAGTAGGGAGGAAGTTAGTTACGGAATTTAGCCTCAAGTTTGACTAAATTATATTGTAACCTAATCTCAGTATTAATTAGTGATATCACACGTGCTCTTTCAAAAACAATTGGTAATGCTAGAACTTATAATTTAGATTATCTTTGAGTGCACATATCAGCCAGCTCTTCGGCCATCATTTTATTAGTGTGAAAGGCGGGAATCTAAATTTAAACAACGATACTTAATTACCGTTTCAGGCATGGAACCAAGAACCCTTAGATAAACTAAATATCAAGCTGTTGAGCTTTTGAAGATTTATGGCAAACTGCTAATTATATCATATTTATAGTTTATATTATATTATAAAGGTTACAGGTGGAAAAGTGGGATGTTCCATTTTAGCTCAAATAGAGATAGTTTTGCCATCTGTTAGACAATCATGAAGAATTTCTGAAGAACTTTAGATTACGATGAGACGAGGGAGAGAGAGACAGAAAGAGATATTTTAAGTATTTTCTGGGGCCATTATGGAGTTTGAAATATAAAAGTTACTTTCCTGAAAAGTGAATGTAATGTTACTTTTCTCCTTCAGTACTTACATTTTGTTTTTTTATTGTAAGCGTGAGTACAACACGATTGGGTAGTAAGACGCTGTGCTAATAGTAATAATAATAATAATATAATTTATCATAAGCTGTAATGAGCTCGATTATTTAAAAATATCTAACATATTTAAAAAAAATCTCAGATTCATTAATTTACAGCTGAATTGTGGATAGTACGAAATGGCTTTTAAATGAATAAGTTTGTATTTAATTACTAGTTCAAAATAAATTTATATTAATTCATTGTCAAATTATTGCAACGATTTTATGACACAAATCATACGCTTGACTAAGTATTAAAATTACAATAAACATCATGACAATTTGATATTTGTGAACTTGAAAATATATGTTATGAAATGAGTTTATTACCCCCTTTTAAGTACGATAGCTAGCGATAAGTATTTACAAACAGTGACTTTCGAACCCAATGATGCCCTTAACCAACTCTCAAATGGGCCACAGCAGTGTACTCAAACTTAAATATAAATACTGTTCTATTTACAAAAAATATGTATATAAATCAATTTATAGTTAATTTTTTATTTGTATGTCTACATTGGTTCTAGAAAGATAGTTTTTATAAACATTACTTTAGTGGCAATTTTCTTAGTATAAACAGACAAATGTACTTTAATATTTCACCATAATATTTTTTATTAAATTTTATAGTTACAATAATTATATGCTATAAAATAATGTTCTATATTTTTTAATATGTAATATAATAAAACCCTATTAATATTACTTAAAAAATATTATTAATGGATAATAACTGTAAAAGATGGAGTACAAAAAATGAGTACACAATTATAGAGGCTAGTTTATAAATTCATGTAGCTTACAGGTAAGATAATAGTATCATCAATTATTTTATTGAGATTATAATGTCCTTACAAGATCTGAAGAAGGCCATTTACTGAGGCATTGAGAAGCGTTGCACAAGTAGAGAAATCTAGTTTATTTTTTTAAATAAGTAGTTTGTTATTGAATATAATTTTGCACACCAAAAGAAATATATAGGAAAATATATAAACATATAATCCTATAAAAATAAAATCTTACATTTACATAATCCTATAGAATAAAACATTCCGTTTTGAGTTTCTAGAAAATTAAACGGAAAATATGTTCATGCCCTACTCTAAGATATTCCTAAAAGTAAAATAGGTACTTTGGCTTTGGCTTTGGTTTGCAAAAATGTTGTGAACATGTACCGTCTTTCACCCTCATCTATTTAACACAAATGGAGCGTGCAGGAGAGCAGAAGAGATACAAGAAAATAATGTTGACAAGTTT
>CABFVZ010001144.1:227923-238732 GCA_902151445.1 Timema monikensis | reverse complement strand
AAACGTGGGGTAGGAAAAATGAAACCAATGTGAATTTAAAAAGTATTCCAAAAGTAGTAATCTCTTCTTCAAAGCTCTTGAAACCTCTTTTTGTATTAGCCAACGTGTTTGACCATAGTCTGTATGTTTGTAGCAAAATATAATAGTTTATTAGTCATATTAGTTTTAGTTATAGTTTGTCACTAAATGTCAATATGTAGTGACAAGGTCAGGTACTTAACCAAGGGTGGCTAGGGCTTTGGGGTATGGAACCCCTTCCTAGTGAAATGTCAACAAATCCTACATTTACAAAAATTTAGTCATTTTTTAAATATACTCAATAATGTAGATACGCAATTATTATTGAATTGTAGATTATTGCAGCACTATCTATGACGTAAGTGGTCGTTTGTGCTTTACAGTTTCTTGAGGTACTGTTTATTAGCTTTATGAAGCCTACTGTTTTATTGGCCTACTACATCACAAATCATGTTGAATCACTGATATGATTGACAAGTGAGTCGAAAGGGTGGAGAGGGTTCGGGGTTCCAGCTAAAGGTATTGTAACATTTTTAACGGACCCGTTTAGAAAATAAGATTTCTAATCTCTTGGTGATTGAGCTCAATGAGACTCACCCTCATCCTCTATTCATTACGAAATTGGATTATAGATACCAGTACGCGCCTGGTCATAAATACCTGATTCAGGTCAGAGATACCTGATTCAATCTTTAATGATACCTATAAAAATACAATTTGGATGTATACCTTTCATGGTAGGAAGGAACGCCTGAAAAGTATTTTTTTCTTACCAAAATTCTACTATATTGTAGAATTCTGATGGAGGAAAAAGCCTTTCAGACCACCCTTCCTATCATGAACAGGGTTTAGTTTGCCCAGTTCCCTGATAGTCAACTTCCACTCTCTACAATCCTCCGAGTCTGATGCTGGATTAATTATTTGATACGCGCCTTACTACACGTTCTGGCTTTACGAATTCAACTATTTCAATGTTGTGGGGATGAGGAAGGAAGAATATGGAAGAAATGTAACCTCATTCATGTGGAAGGAGGGTGGAAAATCATGTGAGAACACTAAACCAGGGTGGGATTCAAGTCTCAACCTCCCCGACACGAACAATTCAGTATCTGATACCAGTGGGAGTGACGCCTTAAAGCTTAGATAATCGATGTTGGTCCAAGGTTAGTTCATAGACATATGCGAGAATAACGTGACATTTCCTATGACTGTTTGAATTAGCTCACACACGAGTGTCAACACAGGCTCTTTGTTAGCGGCCAGTGGCCACTCACAGCAGCCCCATCAACTAGACATTGGTCCGATAGCAAAAGAGAGATTGAAGATGTGGTGACCTTGACGGACATTCCTTCCAAGGTACGATGAAGGTCGGACCAGAGTTAGGCTCGGGGCGTTATTCCATCACTGCACCATCCACATAGACACACAGACCTTTCACACTGGATTTCAGTGACTTTAGCAACTACCACAAATTGTTCTTCCTACCAAAATCAGGGTATAGCTTACTATTTTCTCATCTTTATGTAACACCAGCCTTATTCTCCCGAGAATAAAGGCGGGTACACAATATTTTAATTTAAATATAAAATACCCAAAAACAAATAAACAATAATTGCAGAGGAGCCGATAGGACCGTCATATGATAAATAGGCCGTTCTCCGGCATATAGGTCATTCTGCTTCCATGAACCCACTCTACAAATATTATTTAGGAGACTCAAAATTTAGCCGATATCAGGGTAGAGGACGGGACATATTTCATTCAATTAGACTTCTATAAGAGAAGAGAAGCATTAACATAAGATATTAAATAATTTATTTTGATTCATATTATAATTAAGAAAAGGTTAATATTAAGCAATAAGAAAATTTTATAAAAATAAACATATGTGTACATAAGAAGAAAAATACCATTTGTTTTTTTAACAATCCCCTCAATTTAAAAGAAGATTATATATATATATGAAATATAGCAACAATGGGTCTCACTAATCACCCAAAATTAAATAATAATAATATATAAAATTATTAGAAAAGCAATAACGATGGGTCTGCACAATCACCCTGCTCAGCGACCATCCTCAATAGTATTAAAGCTTGTTTATAATAAATACAGTGTAATGGTCTTTTCTCGTTAAAATAAATGTACTCTAGCACAAATAAACATATTACAAAAGGGGGATAGCCAAAAATATTAAAGAGTAATAACCTAATTTACTGCCAAATGGGCTCTAATTTTTGTTTTTACCTAAATCTAGCATTTACAAAACCTCGACATATTATGCCTTACGGGGTATGAAGTATAACAGGCCATACAAAAACTTGGGAACATTTAGTCGTAGCAACATTTGCCGGACGGGCTATAATATTGATATATATATATATATAATATTTGTATAAGGTTAATACATTCAAAAAAATTAATGACGTCTCACGCCATACGGGGTATACATTATGTGCACTAATAGTCCTACTCAAAAAATCAAAACTCCTTAAAGAAATATCACATCCATTTCCCTGATATTAGTCCGAGTATAATTTACCATAGTTAATCCAACCTATAACAAGATCGAGGTTATATACATTATCCCCAATAATGATTATATAATTTAAATAAAATAATAATATTTATGACCGAAAAGTAATTTTGAGAATATAAAAGTCGAAACGTAATTTATACCTTATGAACATCCTTGACACCAAGATGTGTCCAAGGACGGTATCCTGACAAGAGTGATTACCATACGCACAGCACAGGTGTATATATATATTAAAGCTCTATCTCTGAGAGGGGTTAGCACAAACAAAGGAGAACAAGAAACAAAGAAGAGAGAGATGGGGTGGTAATACAACGGGTAGAAATATCGACAAGCTTGGTGAACGATCTAGAACAACACTTTATCAATACGTCACCTTCTTGAACTGCAACGTCACAGAGTTCCCAGCATGCCTTGGGTGAAGTCAGAGTTCAGTCTGTTGCACTTTTCACACAGTTAGTACGTGTGCAACTTTTATCGTGTTTTGAGGTGCTCGTGGAGGGAATCGACTGGGGGAGGCACAACAATCAAAATGGGGCCTAGGTGAGTTGAATCCATCTAATGTAGGCGTAGTTGAAATTATATTGTCCTTTTTTTATTGTTTTTTGCTTTTAAATTGTGTAGCTTTTATACGATATACGCTACAAATATAACAAAACTAGAGGCTAGACCTTACAAAATACCGGTGGTCCCCGTAGCTTTAAAAAAAATCAACTTAACCACATGAATGAATAGAGACATAAAAATATCCCATATATAAACAACTACCCCAAATCGTCTTCCCTTTAGCCACTACTGCGAGTAGCTATTAAACATTTTCGAGATGCAGCAGATTTTCGAGAGTGCATTTTGTTTCCTCGGAAAGTTGCTGTTCGTCATTTAACGATGACTGCAAACGTTTAGTATTTGAAAAGAGTTTGATCACATTGTTTAATAAATTCTTTCTACTGTAGTATCTGCATGGCCTCACAGAGTATACAAATTACTCGCATTCCCTGAGAATAATGATTTCCATTTAAAGCACTTTCTGCTAAACCTGGTCCGATTGTCTCAGTTTTAACTAGAATTTAAAGATCTCTGCTGTTTTTCAAATACAGTCCATAGCATGATATTACTATTTTTTGAAGAGAAAATCCTCTTAGAGCAAGAAATATATTTGAAAATCTCTCTTGGTGAAGAAGTTGCAGTTCTTTGGCTATATGATATACACCTTCATCACACCACAAAGAGCCCTCTGGAACATTTAATTGAAGCAACATATCTTGAAAATCTACCATTGTGTATAAATTGGATCATACTGTGTTGCAGGATAAGGTAGTATTGGAGTAAATCCAGTGAGTGTTCTGTGAGGTGGATGCTGGTACAATACACTCATGAAAGTTTTCCTTGATGGTATTTCTACTTCTTCATGCAAATCAACGCCAGAGACATTAAATGCTATAAAAAATCTTGAGATAAACCAAATAAGATCCAAATTCCTTCCCGGTCTTCTAGTTTCAGATGATAAGTTCAAGTCATTGCTTGGTATGAAATCAGTTGGAATAGTACTTTTTTTTTACTTACCTTAGCTAAACAACTGCTGCGCTTTTATGTTATCTAGAGTTCTTAATTTCACATCAATACCAAAAGTTCCTGCGTTGTTTTCTAGATGATCATTGCTTTCTGAAATTACTTCTGGCCTGTAAATGACACTTGATGATCTTGGAACAAAACTAGGACGGTGTAAGGTGTTCCACTCATGCCTGAAAGTGTTGCTTCTTCCCTATCGAAATTGTCCATAGCACCACGGACAGAAATGCTGGGCTTTATTAAAGGTGGTATTGGGACACGGTGCCCTTCAGCTCTGATGATAGTTTTGTTTGCCAGCATTTTGTCTTGCCGCAAAACTTCATCATTAGTACAACACATTCCTTGATGGTTAAACATATTGATTAGTGATTTAGAGCGACTTATATTATGTATTGCTTGAGCATTGGACACGTGAAGAGGAAGTTTTTTTTTCACCGTTGTGAATCAGAAAATATACAACCTGAAACAAAGTGTCACATTTTCGGTGAACATATGCTGATTCAAAATATGTAGGTGCAATTTTTTTAAAAGAACGGTTGCCTGTAAGTTGGAGGTGACTGCTCATATTTGAGTTGAGAAACTTTTAAATCATTTTTATCTGAAAATTGTCCTTCTGAATTCAAGTTATATTCATTTTCTTCTTCAATAAGTAGAGTAGCATATTTCTTGACTTCATCAGAAGATCTAACTTTACAACAATAATAATGACATCAGTGGATAAACAAGCTGAGAAAGAAATCTTTCTCTTGGGTAAGAAAAACATATATTCTTATCATATACGTCACTTAGCATAGATTTTATGGTTTTGTTTGATGTATTAAATGAAGGATTTTGTTTATTAAATTCTGCCTGAAGGTTGGACAGAGTAACCTTTAGATTTAAAACTCAACTTTTGGATAAATTGTCGTAAAACACCGTCAGTCTAAGCTTTTTTACTGGATGAATATTCATGATTGCTAACAGTGGTTTTATAATTATTTATGTAAGTTTTCAGGCACACATTATCGTACATTATGTTTTCTGCAAATACACTTGTTTTATCCTCTAATATACATATTTCCTCAAAAACATTATCTTTAAAAAATCTAGTTGTGCTTAAAAAGCTTTGTACTCTCCCTTCTTCACAGATTCGAAATAATTTGATGTAACCTTTTCTTTTTTTGATGGAATATAACACACACCGTAGACAGTAGATTCTGTTCACTTATTCTAACATTTTTTTAAGGTCTCCTGTATCATTTGAAGCCTGAGAGGAATAGTTATGTTCAGAATAATCTGCGTTTCTTGTTACTCTTTGTGCCTTTAATATAGAATAAGGCCTGTAACATACCATATGATAAAGAAAGAAAATCAGATTCTTTGTAAAGTGTATTGAGAGGGCCATCATTAAAAAATGCACTTGCATCTTTTATTTCCTTTCTCACAGAGTCAGTTTCATATAATGATTATTTTCCCTTTAAACTTCAAACAACACAAATTTCACAAGATTCTTTGATTTTCTTACGAGATGATGAACGTTCCAATCCTAGCGTCTGCATTTTTTTACTTCTTGCTTAGTCATAGACCTATTTAGAACATGCAGCAAATAAATCATAGCTGTATACATTTTATAAATATTTAAATAGGTTGGTTTAATAATTATATGGTTTTTCTTCACATGAAATTGAAAGAAAATTATTTGATTTACTATAGAATTACTCTCTCTGTTCCTCTTATAAAACTTTTGACCTTTTAAATGTTTTCAGCAGAATTTATTAACTTACCTACCTACATTTAAAATGACACATAACACTTCCATATTTGGCACAGAAATTGAATTTAAATGATTTTTCTTCGAAAAAACAAGATGGTGGCAAAATCTAAAAAAATGACCATGAGATATACCGTGTAACCAATTTTATTGCCATTTTATGGATTTTATAAATTGTCTAAAAAAATAAACCCTCTGCATCTCAAACTCCAACAGAATATTCTCAGCTCCTAGGCTACAACCTCATTACTAAATACCCAACTATCGCGTATATTTGACCGGTTAGTCAGCCAGTAAGCAATAACACGAGTAAAGCCCTTAAAAAGAAAACACATGGAGACCCTTAAGACAAATTATGTAAACTGACTCCCAAAATACCCCTTTCCTACTTGTGTCCTACTCTCAGCATACTGCTAAATGATGAAGAAAAGTACACTATGTAGAATAGTACAAGGAGAACAATTCTTAGATTGGGAACTGTAACGAGTTACATATAACAGATACAAACAAATGGGGTAACACTTACCCTCGGCCCCGTTGGACTCGAACTCAGGTATCGTGAGAACTGATCATCTCTCGCCAACACAGAAATTCCATAGACTAAACGGAGCCGTCAATCTATAGCCAACTTTAGAAGAAAGTCACGCCCGAAAGAGAACAACTGAAGGCGGTTCGGTGCGCTTAGTTGCCGCTTCCTCCGCCAGGGCCATTCTCAAAGCTTCTAGTTCTATGGATGGCCAGAAGAGTCCCCGTTCCATCCCCTCCTTTCTCCCTCCTATCCTCCCCACTCTCTGTGAACATGGCTGTCCGTTTTCGCTATATATTGGGATGTTTTAATAGTATTGTCACTAATTGCACCATAGGCTAACTGAGGTTAAGGCGACAGCTTAGACTGTGACTTAACTGTGTTTATCAAAATTCTTTTTCAGCTTAATATGCGTGATCTCATTCAAAATTACTGATTCAGACTTAATATTTATAATTGTCAAATTTGGGATGGGTTTATTTTTGGTATCTACGGGGTTATGTTGTATCCTCGTCCTCATTATTCTCAACTTAGTTAAGGAACTCATTTAGGGACTTTAACTTTGAGTTCGCGTTTTTTCTCTATTTTCGTGAGAGTAGCGCATGCTAATTGTTGACATTTTTAATGTAATATTGATTGCCTTGGTTGCCTAAGGCATTCCAAAGGGATGCTGATTGCCACTAATTTGTGTGAACTATTTATGACTCTATTTGTGGTAATTCATTGATAGGCTGGGGACTTATATTCGACGCAGTTGTATTTACTTTATGATGCGCGTCAACTTTGTTTTAATTGCATGATATTCTCTTGGTATTGTACTCTATACCACGTCTCCCTATATAGTCACAAGCTTACTCGCTAGGACTGAAATGGTTAGCATAGAAATCTTGTAGACTACATAATGGTACACAAATGCCTACATCCTAAATTAACAAATGTGAAGGTCATACCAAGTGTAAATCTAGAAGGATATCACAGGCTGGTTGAAGCAGATGTCAAGAGACTCCAACTAGGCAAAGCGATGAGCAGTCGAACTAATTACTAGAATCAAGTGTTGGAAACTGTCAGATGAAGTGATGGGAGAAGCATTTCAAGACACAGTAAAGATGTAGCCACCCAAGGATGAAGTAAGAACAGTGGAAGATAAATGGAGAAGATTCAGATAGCAGAAGAAAGGACGTGTGGAAGAACATCAATAAATAGGAATTAGAAGGAAATGCCATGGTGAAATGAGTGCATAGCATATTCTGTAAACAGGAAAAACAAAGCTTGGAGAGGGTGATTTCAAGACCAAACAGCAGAGAAGGAGGAAAAATCGAAACGTTTAGCCAAAGCAGCGGGAAAATTAACAAAGTTTGCAAAGGAGAAATCTTGGGGAGAGATCGTTGGGAAACTAAAGGACAGTTACAAAGGAGACAAGAAAATGTTTTATGAGACAGTAAAAATAAGACAAAGCCAATAGAGATGCCGACTAGAGTACTGGATACAGCTGGAGAAGTCTAGTGAAGAGAAGAGGAGTTAATAAAAACATGGAAATCTTAGGGAACAGAAATAAATAGTGGAGTAGAAATGAGAAAAACCGTAGTTACAGAAGAGGAGATAGACGAATTTCATATGTGAGACTTAATAAAAGGAATTAGTGCCTAATGGCTTGGAAATATATAGTAAGACAGTGTAGAAACACCGTACAATAATGTAAAGTAATTGATAATGAAGGAAGCCAATCTGAAAGGATAGTTAGGTTAGGTCTATATAGAAAAACACGCCTTTCTTAATGTCTTCTCCTCTCAAACTATTGCACTATATTACTCTTCACACATTGTTGAATTTTCGGAGATGTACCTTTATCATTAGAAGAGACACATCCTTGGTTGTTTGTATGTTTTCAATGTGTCTCTTCTTCTTCATTAGAAGAGACACATTGAAAACATACAAACAACCAAGGGTGTGTCTCTTCTAATGATAAAGGAACATCTCCGAAAATTCAATAATCTGTGAAGTGTAATATAGTGCAATAGTTTGAGAATAGAAGAAATTAAGAGAGAAGTTTGTTTTTATAACTAGGCTTAACCTAACTATCCGTTCAGGTTGGCTTCCTTCAATATCAATTACTTTACATTATTGTACAGTGTTTCTACACTGTCTTATAATACATATGTGAGACTTAGAGATATCAGTGAGGGAGCTACCTTATGGAAGATCACCAAGAAAATATAAATTAACGGTGGAAATGATAAAAGCAACATGAGCTTTGGGATTACAGTGGTTATACCGAGTGATGTGATCAGTATGGAAAGAAAGAAAAATAACAGAAAATTGGAGGAAAAGGGTTATGTGCCCATATATAAACGAGGAACAAGCCAAAATGTGAAAATAACAGGGTGACTACATTACTGTGCTACTATCTGAAATTATATGAAAAATTAGTCCTGTAAGAGCATAATTATTTTAAGGTTTATTCTGGCAGGAGGTTAACCCACGCTTATACATTTCCTTGGAAGTCAAGAGTATTGGGTTGCCTTCCTGCTGAGAATAGCATATAGCTCATTTAGCTTCATCCTGTTGACGAGCGAGCACGGTGTGACCTATGGACCTTCTGACTCGTGTGACTCGAGATCAGCATGTTTGTGTGTGAGAAGAACAGACGTTGTTGATCGCTGGAAGCTATGCTGGGCGCATGTGTGGGAGGTTGCGTGAGACGAGCAAACATGTAGTCGAGGGTTCACCCCGGCCGAAGGGTCGATCCCCGGGTATCTAGGTAGTTTTCACGAGTCCCGTCATCGCGCGTGCTCCCTCGTCACGGGGAATTACCTCTTTTCTATGTAGTAGCTTAGTATCTATCTAGAGTAATAAACTGATCTTCTGGGACTAACTTGCTAACCTCATTCCCCACGAACTATCCATCCCAACCCCTACCGCTCGGGGTCCATCCTGCCCATGTAACCCCCTAGGGTACTCCGGTAGTATAGTAATTAGGGTTGGCTACCGGGCACCCAAATAATAGGAACGTTACAGCCCTACGAAAAGTTAAGTGAAGAATAGAAGAAACAGCAAAGGAAGAACAGTGCGGATTTCGGCAAAGAAGATTTACAGTTGATTCGATCTTTGTACTGAGACAGATCATTGAAAAAGATGGAAATATCTTAAAGATACCATGATCAGTAGCGTCTCATGACCACAATTCTTAGGCAAGCTTGGAAGGGGTGCTCCCAAGTTTAAAAGGGGAGGTCCCGGAATTTTAATTTTTTAAGCTTCAAGAACCTATTTGGAGTTTTTTTTTATGGTAGTTGTGGCTCTGGGTGTCCTTCTGTTATGTCATTTACATTATTGTGTTATTACTTATTATAGACATATACTTATAAACTTTCGTTTGTTTGCTTTCACTGATATACACATCAAAACAAAAACACCTACTACAATAAACTCCACAAAACTCTAAAGCCCGGTACACACGACACAACTTCTTGTACACAAAGTTGTGCAAGAAATTGTACAATATCTTGGCCACATAGATTGCATACAAATTTTAGCCAGCGACTGTTCACACAGCATTTGTGATTGCATACAATATTTGAAGAAAAAAACATGGCGTTTTTGCCGTTTTTATGGAAAGATTGAATGGTTTGGAAAAAATTTATATTTAATGTAAATAATTTCTTAATTATTCCTAAATATTATGAAAATAAAAGATTATTTTTCTATTTTTTAATATTCTTTTAAAACAGTTGAAAACCTTAATATTAATTTTTGTTTTTTTAATATTCTTTTAAAATAGTCGAAAACCTTTATATTAATTTTGGGGTTTTTAATATTATTTTAAAACAGTTGGAAACCTTTATATTAATTTTGGGGTTTCACCTCCTTTAATTATAATTATTTGTTTGTTTTCAAGCATTTAACTATTTTTCTTACAATCACTCTTTTTTTTTTAAAAGTAACTTTATAGCAGACGAAATTTTCGTGTTTACAATATTAATTTCCCCTTTCATGTCATACCATCCCGATATGTTTTGAAATGGTAAAAGAAGAGTAGGGACTTCGCTTTGCACCCTACATGACAGGAATGAAGGGGTGGGGTGCAATTAAACATAGCATAGTAAGAAAAAGACATACATTTTATTTTCAAGGGACATTATACAAAAGAGTAGCAGATCACTGTGTATTACAGGAAATTGGTTGTCTACTTAGTAAAGGGCAATGCAGCCAGGCTAAAGTGTAGCACTATCTATATTTTCTATAAATGACCATATACACTCGTTCAGCATTCATAGTGCTTGGATTATGTAGTGAGCGCTCTGCCCCATACTCCCTCGGGCAGCAGTCCACATACCTATATTTCAAGAATAATACAACCACATTAGAAATCCATACGCATGAAGTGCAAAGTAACATCAACAATCAATACTGGTT